>NSMO01001163.1:0-17081 GCA_002588565.1 Coelastrella sp. UTEX B 3026
TGTGCATCCACGTGGGAACACCAGCTAGCAGCCTCAAGGTCGCTCCGATCAGCCTTTAACGACCGCAATTGGCCGTAACTTAACAGCTTTCTTGGAGATTCCGGCTGCATGGCAGGTATCTACGACAGCAGTAACGTCCTGCGAGCAGTACAACCAGCAGCAGTACACGTAAGGCTTTAGCAACCTTTCACCAGTCAGGGAGCAAATCAACACATGCTTGCTTCGCACTGTTACGCTTATATTGTGGGTTGCACACATCACAAACAATGCTACAGCGCACCATTCAATGCAACACAGCGGTATTAGCATCTGCTGTGCGACAACAGCGAGGGGACAATGCACCGTCACTTGCAGTCTAGCGCTGGCATCCTGGTGTGGAAGTGCATCCGAGTACCTTGTAACTCTGTGGTGCCTCCTCCATGACCAACTTGGGGCTGGCCACTCTGATAGCGATGCCCTTGGCTTTGAGAGCGTCCAGAACCTGCTGGTAATCTAGCTTGTGCCGGCTATTGTTTCGGCTGCGGGCACGACCTGCAAGTGCACAGCAAAGCACTGACTTCACGAGCCTGACATTCATGCAATTTAAAATTTTGTTGCGGCAGTACCATGCTGAGCATTGACATTACGCAGCGGCAGGGCATGGCAAAGCTAATGCACAGCGGGTAATAACACCTCAGGGCTCTGCACAAGGCCCTGCATGGACCATCAGATGAGGCAGACCAAGCAAATGGCCTGCACACCAGTGAGCACTGCTCAGTTGCAGTCGGTAATGACTGCAGGTTCAGCTGAAGCTAAGCCCGAGCAGCAGCTAGACATCCCTGTTCTGTTACACTGTTGGGATTGTCATCACAGTTACCATGCGTCATTAGCCCAAGGCTGCAGTTCAGTGCCCAGCTGCCAAGCTGTTGCCCGCACAAGCCCTCACCTGCTCCATGACAAGTGCTGCCAAATGTCTCCTCAAAGCCTTTCTCTGTCCCCGTCAGTACATAACTGCATGTGCCCATCGTGCCACCTATCAGCACAGGCTGACCTGGAATGCAAACAAGAGCAAGACGCCATTAGCAGTCACACTGGTGTCAACATGCACTGGTTCACAAACATGATATTCCAGCGCTGCTCTTCAGCTGTTCACTAATATGATGGCATCAAGGAGCACTATCCTTGCCAAGGACCTGTTTAAACACTGTGCAGTTTACGCTGAAAAAGGTGAATGCATGGCTGAAAAGTAGTGGATAAACTCCGCATGGCACAACTTTGAAGACTGCTGCTCTTGCTGCTGATGACGATGCAGACATCATGGGTTGTTGAGTGGCCCAGACAACGCATTGCCGTACCTGTGAGCTGGTAGTCAACTGGTATCAGTGGGTGATGAGGCGGGAACGCTCGTGTTGAGCCCTTGCGGTGCACTAGCAACTTCATCAGTTGTCCATCAACCACATGTTCTTCAACCTGGAGAACAGAATATTGACAGTTTGTCTGGGCAAGCATGGCCTGCTTAGCCTTGTGCAACAAACTGCTTGTCCAGAATGCCCTCACACCCGATTTGAACGAGTCCAGCTCATCTTGATATGTCGCCGAGGTTGAATGATAGGACAGAAAGTGTTTGTAAACATCACCGCGATTGCAGGACACCTGTGTGCACGCTGCCCAGTCAACTCATCTTACAGAGCCACACAGGAAACCTGGCAAAGATCACAACAGCCCCAAGGCTGATATCGCATACCCAGGCCAAACCAGTCAGTCATACACCTGTGTGCAAGACGTGCAGGAGATGCCACCCAAAAGGGGTGGCATCTGCAACACACGACCCACCTTTGCAATGTTATGGCTGACATCATACACAACCGCCATGTCCAGATCATCTGGAGTGCTGTTGAACTGCTTGGCAAACGCCTGCCGCGCCAGAAACGTCATGCTGCTGCGATTCACCCAGGCATAGTTGGCAGCACATGCCATGGCTTGAAGGTAGTTCTGCAAACATGCACAAGGCCAGACTAGGCGTAATCCACTTCCAGCTGCAGCAACCCACTGAGAGCAAGCCCAGGCCGCATGCCTACTCATACAGCATTCGCACGCTGCTATCAGCACCTCCTAGAGCACAACTTCAAGTGGTTCCAGCTGTCCTGAGCAAATCTTCAGACACAAAAATAAACGTGCATGTTGCACGACCGTTCAAGGCTGAGTCAGCACAAGCACAAGACTTGCCCACCTGTCCCTCTTTGCTATTTATCCGAGCACATGCCAGCTGCCTATCATTGGTAGCAATGCCATCGCGGGCCATGGCAGCCTCCATCTCTACCAGAGCATCTGTAGCAACCTGGTGACCCAGACCTCGACTGCCGCTGTGGATCATCACACACACCTGGGGAAGTCACAGCAGTGGCGAGGGGCACATAGCGAATGGTTGCTGAGTGGTGGTGTGCACAGGACTCTAGATTTTGCTGGCCTTGCTGTGTAATTGCGACGGCAGGTTGCAAGATACCTGAAGCTGGATGTGACACATCTGCTGTCTATTTGCTATTGGCCATGAACCAGACTGGAGGTACTGCTGTCAATACTTCACCAGCAGGGGTTGTTTCCAGCGGGCTGAACAGTGCAAGCCAATGCTATCTGCTATCACCTGTCCTGTAGTGTCAATGCCCATCTTGCGTGCCGCAGCATGGTCAAATATCTCCTCAACAACTTGTATCTCTGCATAATGGTTGCCAGCTCCCAGTGTGCCCATCTGAGGCAGACCACGCTTCTTCGCACGAGCGCTGACCTGGAAACGCAATGGACAGAACAAATCACAGCCATGCTGGTGTGCTTGTTGATTATTGTGTATCCAAGGGCCGCCTCTTGGCTTTGGCTCTAGCTACGGTAACCATGACAGCACACTGTGCATATGAGATGGTGGGGTTGCCATATCAGCGAAGGGCGATGCTGCAGTAACCAGAGCAGCAAGTCTGACCGTTTGACTGATAGACATAGCATCTAGCTGCAGTAAAGGCTGCATACCAAACAAACAGTCCAGGAAAGTAGGACAGCATATTTGCACTTTCCGGTTGATCTGCGAATGCTATAACGACCCTGCAACATTCATCAGAGCGTAGTGGTGCATGTATGTTGTTGTGCTGGAGTCCATTTGCTGCAGTCTCACCTTACTGGGGTCAGCATTCAGCATTCTGCCGTACTCCTCACAGTGCTCCTTGTCTTCAGCCCAACTGTAGCCCTCCCTGGGTAAAGACAGGGGACACGACACAGAGCGATGGCTGTGTGGCAGAGCGGACTTCTTGTGCTCATACAATGAATACTTCTAGGTACATAACAACAGCAGTCTTGCTGGTGAACATACGAGCACCTGAACACAGAATGGCGGGCTACTAACCATGAGCAGCTAGCCAAGAATGTAATGTTATTGCATCGTTTTCATTGCCTCTGATGCAAAGAATGCGCCCACTCATCAGCAATTTGCACCAGTGTCTGCAACACAGTCCTGTTAGACTCAGTGCCACATCCTGCACTTGAACACAGCTGTCATTGACAGTGTTATCTGCTGATCACCTGAGATCCTCACAGAAGCAGTGCTCACAGCAGTCTGCTGCAACTCTGTAAACCTGAATCAATTCAAAAGCTCCACAACTACACACTCAGTCGCCCCACTTCCAAACCAGAGCCCGGATCTGAGCATACCTCAAGCTCCAGTCCATTCCCATCTCCAACGCTGCTTCCAAGTCCTTGGCTGTTGTTGGTATGATGCCTTGACTGCCAACACCAACGGGTATGTGGTCAAACAGGGACTACAGCAAAAAGCAGGCAGACGGAAAGACACATGACAAACATACTTTATAGCTTCCCATAATCAGACTTTTCCTACTAGGCAACTGTCATTGAAGTTTTCCTATCAGGCAGTTCTGCTGTGATGCAAGCTGGGATTCCTTTGGACCAACAGGGCTGACGAGGCTGTGACAGATGGTGGGTCCGTGCGGCACTGGCGGCCTGATGCAAGTTGAATGCGATGGGTTCACCAGACCTTGGAATTGAATCTTGGCTGATGCAACCACAAAGCTGCAATCTTGGCATTGGAGTGGCCTGCATTGCAAGGGCAGGCCACAACAATGGAGGCAGTGTTTTCTACCTGTGCTAGTTGCTCCTTGACAGGTTCAACATCAGCCAAGGTGAGGTTTGTACGGATGAGTCTGACACCACAATTGATGTCAAAACCCACACCACCAGGAGACACAACAGCCTGTATACAGCAACCAGCAGCAAACAGATACGCTCGGCCTCTGTTAAGCAGTGTGCCGGAGGAGTGCTACGGCCAGCAGCTGTTTCTGAACAACATTTTACCAGGTTAAAACAGCCGTCCCTGATTGGAAGAATGAACAGTTCTTATGGAAGCAGGGGCTCTTATCATTGCCACATAGCTGTTCCGTTCAATGTCGGATGATCTGCCGCAAGGATCTGCACTCTGGCGTCAACTGGTTCTGTGATTCCATTTGGCATCTTCCGGTGCGTTTTCGGGTGTGCTTGGAATGCCAGCATTACTGCCAGTGCCAATGCTGGCTGGCCAGCCATGGTTGCAATAGCCCAGTGAGAAAGCAGTAGTCACATTTTGCTGCTAGCGCCCCTGAGCATCAAAGCTGACAACTGGCCCGCCAGTGACTGGTGCTTTACCTCTGGATTGTTCATGTCAAAAGCTGCGACGTTGCCAATTGCAAAGCCATAGCCGCTGTGCACATCAGGGAGCGCTATGGACCGCTGCAACACAGCAGCACAGCAGCAGAGACCCAACAATCAAAGGTCTTGCATCAATGTGATGGTAACTACCAAACGCAGGGCCCGACAATGCCAGGAAACTCAGAGCTACAGCGACACACTGTCAACGATCTACATGTTTGGTGTGTGTAAGTGCTGCGCTGTGACTGCTGAGCAAGTGGCTAAAAACAAAGGAACCTGTATTGACAGTTAGCATAGCTACATTGGCATGGTGCAACCACTGGACTTGTCCGAAGAGCACAGCGCGCTGCTAGCCGTTGCTTTGGCGCAGTACTGTCTATGCAATTCACCTTGACGATGCCTGGCAGCGCCGCCACATTGGCCAACTGCTTCACCGCTGGTAAGAACCCTCCATGCTGCAAGACAAGGCAGTCGCGACTGACATGTTCTATCTCTGTTTGACCCTGGTTTAGCTGCAGGTACCTCACTGGTTGAGCAGCACCTGGAAACAATGTTGCGTCTTTACACCTGAAGCTGTGCCACACTATGCAGCAGGCAAATGCTGAGAGTGCGCTGCTATCTACCAGAACATGCTTCATGTGCTGGAGTGGAAGTGCAGATGTTTTTGTCAGCTCTACGGACCTCTCCTCGTGATACATGCTGCTGCAGCTCCTCAAACAGCAGGTCTTTCAGCTTGTCGTTGACATAGAAGGTCCCGGGCACCCGCATATTGGGCACAAAGCCCATCTTGACGTTATACTGCACATCGCTGACCTGTTCAATGTACGACTGCTCCTGTACATGTTACAAAGAGAGCATGCCGTTGGATGCAGGCGCCATGCTGCTGAGCAGCACGATGCACAAACCACCGTCAGCAGCCGTGCTGCATATAGGCTGACCATACACACTGCAGACAGTAAAGTAAAGCGGCAGGCGATCGACCTCCGGTACTGCGAGCTGCCTGCACAGTCAGCCGAAACGTTGGTTTCGTGGGACCCTCAACTGTATGCTACGCGGCCACAGCTGCGTGCACTGCCTACCTGCTCATACGTCCTTACAACCATGAATGTATTCTAGCAGTATATCGGTTGAAAGCTGAAGGCCGGAGACCACCACAGCTGATCCCACAACGGCACAACAGCACGACAGCACCGCGACACGCTTGGGATGGCAGCTGCACGGGACACTCGTCTTGAGCCGTACACTGTCATCTGTCAGCCATGTCTGCTCATGAATGTTTTGGCAGCCTCTCCTTGGGAAAGCTGCGATAACACAGCGTATGACATGGTCTCGTCACCGCACCATGCCATGTCGCAGCCCTTGCGGTAGTCACATCGATGGGTGTCGTGGAGCCATTGGAAATTCTGCGAAGGCTGTGCCGTTGGCTGGTGCTGTGAGCATCCATCGCAGGAGATCGAGCTACGTGCCACAGGCTTTGGCACGGCCCAGACCGCCACAAGGTCTGTTTGTCTGAGTAATAAGTGTAACTATCATACGTTTACTAGATCAATTACTACAGCTGCCACCTTAGTGCCTTGGACGCACATTCTCCACATACTTGTTGCAAGACGGCACTGGACAGCCTCAAATACTAATCAACAATGGTATAGGCTCCTTTGGGGTTGATTGACGCGTTCGGCTGCTTCTGCTTGCAGTTTGTGCTACAAACGAGGCCTAGCAGACCGTAGAGATGGTCGACCAGGTATGTATGCTTTCTTGCGTTCCTTTTTATCATTTTGGCGGGTGCGCTGGCAGCGGGAAGCTGCTGACGGGTATGGCAGGGTGTCCTACAGGCACCAGTAGGGCTTCCAACAATTATAGCACAGCTGGAGAGCGCAGCATAGGTTGTTAGTCCGTGCAACGCGGCGCTCTTGAACAAAGGTCACAGATCTGCAGCTGCAGTTGCTTGCTGCAGCAGTCCGTAGCGTGTGCGATTGTGTGGTGTTGACAGCAGCAGTGTGGAATCTGCAAAGCTGAAGATGGGGACAACCGCCAGTCACCCTGCAACTCCAACACCCTGAGCATCAACACTAGACATCTGATAGCAGCTGTGCGTTCTGCAGCGTCAGTACAGTCGGTACCAGCTGCAGGAGTCAACCCATCTGCATTCTCATGTTCTGCACCATCGTCAAAGCATCCTGACTTAGTGGCACAAACTAGGAACTACCACTGCCCCTCCATTGCAGTCTGCTCGTGAGGCCCTGAAGGCCAAGCTGAAGGCCGACCCGTCATTCCGTAAGGAGCTGCGCAAGCGTGTGGCTGAAGCCCTAGTAGCCAAGAGCGACGAGGAGGGCAAGACAGCATCATATAACTTTGATGCATACATGCTTACAGGTGCGAGACAGTGGTTTCGGCAGCCTGGAGAGCAGTACAGAGCAGCAAGGCAGTGGTTGTGGCAGCCTGGAGAGCAGTACAGAGCAGCAAGGCAGTAATTGCGCTTGCGCTGTGCGCATTCATGCAGTTCATGACAGGGTCAGAAGCAGTAGACAAGCAGCACTAGCCAGGGGAACAGCCAACACATCAGGGCGTAGCATGTGGGGTTGTAGGGCTCCAAACAGCAGCAGCAGAACTGGAGGAAGACGAGAATCTTGACAGGGTGGCTCCAGGGCGTACAGCATTTGAGCAGCAGCATATGCAGGCACCGTCCGAAGCACAGCAGGCAGTACAAATGACATACAGCAGTATACAAGCAGCAGCAGCTGCAGGCAAACGCACTTCGTAGTACCTTTATACTGAGGCGTCATTGCAGCCAGCTCCTGGCTGATCGCAGCGACAGCTCCATTCCTGGCCAAACAGCAGTGGACAACTGATCACTGACACCGACACGCATTTTGACAGAACCAGGCGGATGTACCCAATGAGCAGTGAGCAACATGTCCTCATCTAGCTGCCATGCCACAGACTGAGGCTTGGATCTCAACAGCACACGTCATCAGCCAGCACAGCACAGCGGATGACGATTGCGCCACCTGGGGGCTTGCTGCTCCTCCCAGTGCATCCTCGTACCCAGCACCGCCCACCACACATTCTTGTTGTTTGGCCCTTCCGTGCTGTGCAGATGTTGAGCCTGGGCAGCTACGTCTGCTTGACTGTGACGAGCGCCTGGTGCTGCCCACCAACAGCTTGATCCGCCTGCTGGTCACCAGTGCTGATGTCATTCACAGCTGGGCAGTGCCATCACTGGGTGTCAAGATTGATGCCATTCCAGGAAGGCTGAACCAGGTGCGATAGGGATGTACAAACAGTTTGTGTGGTAGCCTTGACATTGCCAATTGCAGCAGGTGCAGGAGCAACAGCAATGGCAGCAGTAGCAGGAGGCAAAGATCTCGTGTTGATGGGTTTGCTGGCAGACTGCGGGTCGACAAACAGCAAGGGCTGCAGCAGCCTCAGAATGTGGAGCAATGGTTGGCACAGCAGGAGGGGTTGGCAGGTGCTTGGATATCCCCGCAGCGGCAGCAGCAGTAGCAGGATATTGCTGATACCAGGGCTGCACTCACAACAAGATTGTTGTATATGCTGGGATGCAGCCCTCTCCTTTACCAGCAGCAGGCACGCAGCTGCAAGCATACACTTGCTGCAACGGCAACTGGCGTGAGGCTGAAGGTCTGCAGGAGGGTGTTTGGCTTGCCATGATGGTTCTGCTCTTCATCTCAGGTGTCAAGCACGGACCCTTGATGTTTGCGCTTATACTGCTGTATCCTCATGTGTTTGCCTGCTGCAGGTGTGGGTGACCATCCAGCGTCCTGGTGTGTTTTATGGTCAGTGCTCTGAGCTGTGCGGTGCCAATCACGCCTTCATGCCCATTGTGGTGGAGGCAGTCACACCACGCCAGTTTGTGACCAACTACCTCAAGAAGTGGATGGAGTAAGCAGCAGCGAGCAGATTGAATTTCGACCCAGCAGTTGTCCGAGTCAGCTCTGCGCAGCAGCAACACAGGTTGGGCGCCATGAGCTAAACTAGGTTGGGCGCCATGGAAGCAATGTAGCTTCGCTTTCCATTCCATGTTGGCACGTAGTATAACAGCTTACTATCTCGCATCTGCATGCAAGAGATTGCGTTGGGAGTTTACATATCTGAGGCCCTGCACATTCGGCACAAGCTGCTGTCTGCATGCAGCAGGCCGTGAGGCTGTGTCTGTGCACTTGTTGAGTGCTGGCCAGCATTGGTTTTGCAGCTTATTACAAAGTTTGCCGATGCGCAGGCAGCGCATTCTGTACACCTATGACAAGGAGCATGTAACTCGATGGTTGTGGGACTGTCGAGGCGCTGCAGTGTTAACGCCCGCTGCTGTCGAGCTGTGCCAACTGTCAACTCCGCGGTGCCAATCAGTGCGCTTTTACACCGTCACAAGTACGCAAGGCGCGGTGTGCCATGACACTGTCGCCCCAGAAACCAGGCGCGCAGCAACACCAGATCCGACGGCAGCAAAAGCTTGGCGCTCGTCACTACAACCCGTAACGCCTGTACTAGATGCATCTAGGCGCTTAAGCACCTGCGCACCTGGTCCTGCACTGGCAGTACGCAGTACACCTGGCAGCGATGGACACGCCGGACTCACAAGAACTGCATATAAGCATTTCAGACAACACACAACCGAACAGCAAAAGCTCGCCTAGTGAGTGCACGGCAGGTGTCGCCTGCTAGCAAACTGCCTTGGGGCTGACCAGCTGACCGGCGACACTGCCATCGCAGGCCGCTCAGCAAGCTTCGCGGGCGTGAGGCCAAAAATTGAGTATAGAAAAGGCTGGTTCTGGGCAATAGCCCTGCCAGCGGTGCTCGTACTAGCGGTGAGCAGGCACCCAGTGCTGGCAGCAGCAGCAGCAGCAACGACAACAGCAAAGAGACATTCTTGCTTCTTACGATCACAGCAGTAGCGTGCCGACCACGTTATCAGCTCTCCAGCTGACTTACTTGATTCGCAGGTGGTGGTCCCGTTGGCGGTGACAGTTGTCAATTTGAAGTCTCAGCTAGATGCCATCAGCAGAGGTCCCGGCAAAACTCTCACAGCAGCTCTTACAACCCAATACGCAACAGCAGCTGAGTGCAGAGATGTTATACCAAAAGGTACGTCTGTGGTTCATCATTGGGGCCGTGAAGCGTCATCGAGGCTGTTGCAGAGCAGGATTCTGATAGGGGCCAGCATGATGGTCAGCAGGTGGCTGCACCTGTTTCCAAAACAGAATGATTCGTGAGAATGCCTCTTAGCAAATCAATCAATCAAACAAGCCACCTAGCAGCAGATGTAGCGGAGTAGTGGTTTACTCACCAACACTTGGAGCAAGTGGGTATCAGCAACATGACACTTTGACCACTGCTTGCCTGAGAGCCTGTCTGCAGCAATAATCAGCAAGCGGTGGTTGCGCTTCTCCTGCAAACAATGCCCCAGCCAGCAGTACTCGGGCGTCTGTGATGCTCTGGGACAGCCCCAATGCTACATGCTGCCCTGCAGTGGGAGAACCCATGATGCAGAGTTCAAGTAAATTCAGCAGAAACACAGCAACAGCCTCACTCAAAATGTCTTCGCCAGGCTGGTGAATGCATCCAGGCGACTGCTGGCTCCACAATGGCTGTCCACCGTCATGCTGTGCATCATGTCTGCTCGCAGAGCCAGCTCCTCTAGGCATTCCTGCTCCCCCGCTGAAGCTGAAGGGCAGCCGGCTGGTGGAGGCTGTCAATGGAACAGAAGTGCAGCTGCAGGGAGTCAATTGGTTTGGATTCAACGTAGGTAGACATCTCATTGCCCCGAACTGAACGACTTCTTTCACTTACCGGCTCTGCCTTGCAAAACCAACATTGTCCACATGCTGTGCAGAAGTTTCTTGCTGTAAACTGTCCTTGTGCGCTCACTGCAAACCAGCTTCTGTGGCCACCGTGGCAGCTATGTAGTCGATGTCAGCTGCAAAGGAGCAACGCAAGTGGGCCGCTTGCTGGTACGTCAGCTCAATGAAAGTTTTGTTTTGTGGTGCAGAATGGCAAGACCATGGTTGACGGTCTGGATGCCTCGAACAACAGCTGGCTGGGCGCTGATTTTGCAACAACAGTATACCGCATGAAGCTGTTGGGGTTCAATGCTGTGAGGCTACCGTTCAGGTTCAAGGACCTGGAGTCACCAACACAGTGAGTGCTGCTTGGTTAATAGTAAGTGCAGCAGTTTGAAGATTTTCTTGTGGGCCTGTTTTTCATTGATACTCTCGCACAAATGGACGGGGACAACTTGACTACTTGAGGGACCTGCACACACTCCTGGTAGTATGAAGTTAGTCTCTGGGCGCATGCAGTCACCCTACGGGACAGGCAGACACAATAGTATGTAGCAGGCAATGCATGTACCACTGTCGACACCACCATTGATGGCAGGCCGCCTGCTGCACAGAGGCCCACCGCGTTACCAATAGCCATTGATCTTCACACAAACCGTCGTATGGCAGCTTGCAGGTATCTGCCAGCTCGAGCACACAGATGCCTCAACCTGAATGCCTGCTAACAGAACCCGGTGTGTGCTCCGTTGTGCAGGGAGTATGCTCGGCCGTGTGTCCCTGATTCACCTCTTAGTGCAGCAGACATTGCCCAGGCAACCCTACCAGCCAACCTATCATCATCATTTGCTAACAAGTTGCCCACAGAGGACTTTTTGCTACCAATGAACTCAGCCTCTGGCACATGCAACGCATATTTGCCTAATGGGCCGACAACACTGCCGAGGTTTTTGTGGGTTGTTGAGTACCTGGTCGCAAGTGGCTTGTATGTCCTGGTAAGCCTCCAAGATGCTAAGTACAAACTGCACATTGTTTGCATGCTTTGGGAAACCCTCCTGTTGTCTGGGGCATAGCTAGGACATGCTGCAAACGTTGGACATCGTATGTCACTGTACCAGCAGGAGGACCCAGCAAAGAACCATTTCAAGGATGATGTCATACTCGCTGCTGTGCTGCGCTTCTGTTTGTGACACTATCCAGCTCGACTATCATCCACATGGCACTGAGTTAGAGGTCCTGACAGATCCCGACATCTTTGCCAGGAAATGGCGCAGCCTGTGGTCGGCATTCCAGTGTCTACCAAACTTCAGCACAGACCTGAAGGGGCGGGTGTTGGTAGACCTACTCAATGAACCTGACGAGTATGGTATGGGGTGGTCTGGCGGCAAAACCCGGGAGTACAAACCCCACGGGGCGTATCTGTTGGCTGCTATGGATGCGATAGATGGACTGGCACCCGGAGAGGCAATCTTTCTGATTCAGGGCGGCGGCCAAACAGGCTTAGGGACTTCCTGGTAAATCATAGCACAAGGCTAGCAGGACCAGCAGAGGATTTCCAGAAAATTTGAATGTCTGGACCGCAGCTCATCACCGATGCTGGAATGTTATTTGCTCAGCTATGTAGTTGAACCTGTACGTGCAATTCACATGTGGGAGCTATAATTGTTGTGTCAGCCTAAGCAGCTCATCCAAGTTCGGTTTGTGTGGGAGGGGGTGGGGTAAAGCACCTCTATATGGTCGTGATGTGGTCTATGCCGTTCATATGCAGGGGTGATGGCTTTGCCACTGACTCCAATCTGTTCAATTGGAAGCACATAGAGGACCCCAACCCCTTCTTCCGTGACCTGCTCTCTAAGCCATACCGGAAGCAGGTTGTGCTGTCACCACACTTCTATGGCGCAAGCATCACCAACAGCACAGTGACTGGCTGGGAGCTTTGGAACGCTTTCTCACAGAGCTGGGGCCACCTAATGGTGTGTGTCTGGAAGGGTTCACTGTATGGCAGTTGAAGCACAACTGGACTTCCATAACATATGCACTGCTGCGGCATTTCCGACAGGGTAGCCTGTGGGCTCATCTGTCGCGTATAGGGCCCTGCTGGATTGCGCCACATCAACCCAGTACAGCTGTTTACATACGACTTGCATGATATACTTGACTCTCAACTACTTGACTGTCACTTTCATTTCTCGGAGTTGTAAGTCACGAGTCACCAGCGTGCCACATGTACTGCCACTTCAACTGGAAGTGATCATTGCAGCTCCTGCGCCTTTGTGCAATGAGGCAATCCGCTGTGTGTGCAGGTTGGTAACGGGTACTGTGTTGATGGTGGTGAATGTCAGCGGTTCCCTGTCGTGGTAGGGGAGCTGGGCAGTAAGCTGGAGGCTGCCCTGGACATTCAGCAGTACAATGAAGCTGCCTTGTACTTCAACAATACAGCACCAGCCAGCAGTCCACAGTTCCCTCATGAGCCAGTTAGCGGGTGGTTCTGGTGAGCTTTTGAAGTTGGCTTGATTCTTTTCTCTGAGAGGCTTTACAATCAAGCTCCAGCTGCAGCAGGTCTGAATTTCAACATTATGCCTGAAGAGGATAACAAAGCCAGTTTGCACCAGCCGCCTGTTCAAAGGCCGCAAAGGTATTGGCTAGCAGCTGATCTACTGCTAATATGTCTTGTGCATTACCTGCCTGTCGTGCTGGCTACACAGTCCGTTACTTCACGCCTTCTGCCCGGCCCAATGAGTCCTGGCACTGGATGTGCCGTTCTTGCTGCAGGTTCTGCTGGAATGCCAACTCTGAAGACACAGGAGGCCTGGTCACTGACGACTGGCAGACCCTGGTGTGGCATAAGATAGACTGGATGATACAGCACTTGGGCCTAAGACCCTGGTGGATGCAACCTACTGTAGATGCAACGAAGGAGCCGCCACCAATGGAAGAGCAGCCGCTGCCGACTCCTAGATATACAAACAAGCGACCGCAAAGAAACCCTGCTGTTGCTCAGCCCGCTGCGGGAATAGCTGCTGATCCTGCAGTTTGATGGGTTGTGGTGTTCAGAGTAGTATGGCAACAACAGATGTGTAACATAACAAGACACATGACCAACAGAGACCCGTACACGTTCATGACTCCAACAGAGGTTACAGTCATCCGACTCTGCAAGAAACGACGATTGTTCCAGTGATTTCACCAAGGCACTGTGAAGTTTTAGCTCATGCAACAAAAAAGGCCAAGCAAATAGCTGAATTTTGCTGTAATGTACATGCACTGTGTTACAAGCTTGACCACTCAGCATTATACCAGCCATGCATGTCCCGCCGGGAGGTCCACTCGATACATGCATGGAAGCCTTACATGGCATGAGCTACTGCAGGCCCGTCAAGAATTTGACAGGGCAAGCAAGCAGCAACGCTATTTTCAGATTCCTGCTACTACAAACTGCATGTCCCGCCGCAACCTCACATATGTATGTCACATTCCATCACGGTAAGTTGTACAGCTCCTGTGTCAGCATGCTGTATCATATGCAACTTATTCAGACCCTCAAGATGCATCCATATCGAGGGTGTGTAGCATCGGTAGCTGGGTGATGTAGCACATGCTCAAGGCGAACATCATGTCGGTCAGCATGTCAGACTGGTCTGGCAGACCAGAGTGAGCATAATGAAACCTCTCAGCATCATGATGACTATTTGTGCTTGTCCGGCTATGAAATCTGGGCGCTGGGCCAATGGCAGAGTTTCCAAAGCTGTTACTCCAGACCATGCTCCGTATATATCTGGCCGAAACAGATTCTCTGCTGTGTGGTCACACTGCAGCCTCACACGTGTCACCTACTAGGGGCTATGCATGCATAATATAGATCAAGCTGCCAGTTGACACTGACCAAGCGATCCTGCGACACAGCAGTGCCATCCCGCAACACAGCGGTGCCGACATAAACATAACCGCCTATGACAAAGTAGTGCCAACATAAACCCCAGCCATGACACCATATTGTCGACATAGCTGTCAGCCTATGGCACACTGCCATGCATCTCATCATATAACAAAGGTTGATCAGAACACTGAAACAGATTCAGCAGACAGGAGAAGACACCTTGACAAGATTCAATTTGCAGGGCTGCCCACTCGCACTACGCCTGAGCTGACTTGCAATGCCATTACTGCTAAGAGGTTAACTCTCAGACCCTGAGTTAAGGTGGCTGAAGGGTGGCTTCCTGACAACATCAGGCTGCATGCTGCGTGCCATAACTAAAAGACCGCATTGTAAGATGAAGTGTGTTGCATCCACGGAAAGGCAAGCTTCATTGATAAGTGCACACTGTGGCAGGCATGATGCCTGCCGGCTGTGGCTCACCCGTCTTCAACACAGCGGCTCAGGAGCTCATCACACAAACAGGAGTGACATATCAATATTAACCTAAACTATTAGCCCTAATCAGGAGTACCAGCCTGGCAGGCTCTGTGCTAAATGTGCTGACATGAGTTTACTTGCAAGCATACGCCGAGCAAAGAGGGTTCTTACACCTGTTCGCTGGAAAGCGCGTTACGGATTTAAATTCGGCAGGCCTTTCTCTTGGCCTGCCAGTGAAGCAGCAGCACAAGGGATACTGCTTGTGCAGCAGTACTCATGAACCAGTTCAAGCAACTTGATCAACTTTCTGCCGGGAGTTATGCTTCACATTGGGCAAACAGCTGGATATACCGGGGCTCCTGGGCATGTAAGAGCTACACTCCAACTGTTCACTGATGTCAGGAATAGCAGTTTTGCAGCGACCTGATGGCGGCCATAGACTGAAATGGTGAGACACAGCTTGGCGCCACCAGCAGATAGGCATCCAAGTCAAGTGATACCTCCTGTGGCATCATAGTGTGGTGCCTATGCACTCAACGTGCAACAACACCCAGAGGTTCCGCGCCGTGTCATCACCTATCAGCAGCTGCATTACATTACATCTGCAGTTGTCTCCTGCCAAATCCAAAGTCATGGTTTTCATGCATGGCTCCTTTCCAAAGTTGCAGATCAGCACCAATGCACATGTGTTGTTGGAACAGGTGAATAGTTTCACATATCTTGGTTTACTTATTCATGCCAACCCTGTTGACACTAAACTAGGTCGCATGCCGATGGCGCGTTTGCAGGCTGCGAAATCAGCTGCATACGCGTTTGTGTCTACTGCTCGCGCTGCTGGTTTGCATTATAGTGTACCAGCATATCTGCGTGCCATGCATTCTGTTGTAATATCACGTTGCACTTTTGGCTGTCAAATCTGGGGGCCCAAATTTCTGGACCCAGCTGTATGTCTAGATCTCAAGATGCAGGCTGTTGTGAATAAAACTCTTCGGGGTTTGCATCGGTTGTCAGATGCTTCCCCCGTCTGGGGCATTTTGTTACATTATGGCATGTTGCCTTTGCAGTATACGTGCATTTTTGGAATACGTTATTGTCTGCTACCTGTCCTATTGTTGCCTCGACTCTCTAGAGGACAGGCTATTTAGGCGCTCCGAGTGCACACGGGATGCTAGGAAGGGGGGGTGGGATATAGCCATTCTGGCTGCCTGGTGCAGCTGCGCACTTGCTGCCACGCTAGAATAGCTGCAACACATACGAGATTACGTTTTGCACGTAATCAGTCTGTCAGTGAGCCCGCGAGCGGCTGCGAGACACCGTCAAAAAGTCCGTTTCTCGCAAACGGGCCTTACATCACACGGTTGGCAGGTGCATGAGTTACACGTGCTTTTACAAACGTTTGGAGCTGCCTCGCTGGGTGTATCAGTAATGTTTTCAGCTAGCTGAATCCCAGCGCTGGGATTTTAAGGGTATAGGGCCTACGCTCCCATGTGCTTCACGTGCACATGCACCGACACAGGGAGCGGCGTACGGCAAGATCGAAATGCTAATGCGTTTGAACAAACAACGCAGGATGATGTTCGTGATTCAATCGCTGTCACACATTGTGCCGCACCAACGGGCCGTAGTGCGGTGCACCGGTGAGCCAGCAGCTGCAGATTGCAATTTTTGAAAATTTAAAGCTCTGAAACTTGGCACTCTTGCTGCTTCAAGCAGCTATATAGCTGCTGCATTCAGCATGGCGCGCTTATCTGACAGTCAAATTCTAACTTGCTACTGCAAGGACCGTCGCTCCATAAGCAGCTATCAAGCCTACTGTTGTTGCTAATCTTGACATTGGTAGTATGGTTGGCCGTCAGAAACAAGTGCGGGCCTTGCCGCGCTGAGGTGTCATACGGCGGGACGGAAGTACAGGGTGCGTGTAGTGTTCGACAACAAAGTGAAGGCGGAGGGGGCAAGAGACCTGCTCATACTTGTAATGCTGGTGCTGGCACGCATGTATGAGAGCAGCTCCTTTGCTTGGCCATAGTGTGCTATGAATCTTGAAGTGCAGCCTGCATGCCTATTACCAAGAAGAAGAAGAACCCTTTCCGGCCGCAATGCCTTTGGTACCGGAATCATATGCAACCGGTTGCATATACATGTGGCAGACATGGACGGGAGTCGAGGCATTTGCACAATCCTGCTTGTCAATCTGTATTTCACAGATCTGCCACTTGGCCTGTGGCCTTGTGGATCAATACTCTGGCTCTTGGCTGCATAATGTTTTGTCTGCA
>NSMO01001167.1:9893-20847 GCA_002588565.1 Coelastrella sp. UTEX B 3026
CTGCGGTGTTACCCGCTTCTGGCCTGTCAGCTGCTTGGTCCTGCCAGACGGGACTGTCTGAAGTGGACCGCGTGCAAGAGAGCTGGATACTCGCAGACTTTTGAACCAAGGGGCCCTGAATTATGGCGGGCTTCCAGGGCCGGCGCCGGGCTCCTTACCCTTTGCAACTGGTACCAGCACATCAGCCTTACTGTGAAAGTAACTCTGTAGGACTGCTTAGCAGCGATGTAGTGGGTTAGTAACTAGCAATCTGCGTTGCAGCACCCTTTACGATACGATCCGCGAGGTTGGTCCTTGTGAAGTCGTACTACAGCAGATCAGCAGCACACAGCACTTGCCAGCACGCCAGTGCAAGACGACCCCCTGCGTGCACCGCAGCTTCAGCCATGTCGATCCCAGCTTCAGCCATGTCGGTCCCTGGCCTGTAAATGTCTTAGCAACATCAACCCTGTGAAACCCACAGGGTTTCACAGCGCTTGGGTGCCGCATCACGGCCCGCATGTGATGCTTTCTTGAGCCTCAAGAGAAAGTTTATCTCATTTTTGTGCCACAGCTGGTAGTGCAAAGCCAGCACTCACATTGGTACTACTGAGTACAGCAGTTTGCTTGGCATACTGTGTTGCATGAGCTAAATATACGGATTTTGCGCTGGTCCTGCAATGTTCTACAATGCAGCCTGACTATTGGTGAACAATGTTGCATCTGTGCTGCAACAGCGCAGTGCCAGGTTTCAAGCATCAAGTGAGGCACGCACTGTGAGCGATTGAGCACAGCAGCTTTGAGCTTCTCAGGCTTGCCAATGCAGCGCAATGCTGGGTGTTGTAGTGAGGTGCTGCTTCTTGGATATATCCAGCTTGCCTCTCAGCAACGACTGCGGAGTATACTCCGCTACGTAGCCAGAGCACAGCCAAGTTGAGCTGACAGCTGCCAGGGTCAAGGTGACTGGTGCTGCCTAGGAAGGCCCGGGCAACTGGCAGCAGGAAGCGACTCCATGCTCTCAGCTCAGGCACGCTGTGAAACCTTGTCAGCCCTGGCTAGGCCGGCCTCACCCAGCATGGAGTCCACAGCAGCTGCTAGCAAACTTGATTATAAGGCCCTTTGTGCAGCCGTCACAGCCTCGGGGCTACGGTAGAAGTTTGAATCACGAGCTAAAGGCAGCAAGCCGGTGGTCTGTAAGGCACTCATAGCCTGGCACGGCGTTGTAGCAATTCACGTGCAACACCAGCGTGCTGCTCAACTCGTCTCTGTATATCTGTGTAGTACTGCCGGAAGCAGGGCGCGTTTGCAACAACGGCACTATCTGGTATGTTTCGACAAAGCAAGAAGCAAGTTGATTGTGTGACCAGACCGCGGACTTAGCGGTTCCGCAAAGCGCCTTGGCACCTCCGGCTACCCTGATTTGCCACTTGAAAGCTGCGTAAGTATTCAGAATACCCATTACTGACGTCTGACGCGCAACGCGGCCAGTGCGAGCCAACAGCATCAGTCCACCGGTGTGCTCGATGGGCATCAAGCCCTTCAGCAATGATGACAACAACGTAACAGCCGATCAAGCCGTTATCAGCATCATAGACTCTGTTCGAGGAGAGCTTGAGACATCTAGCGCCGTGGATAAGCCTAGCGGCACTTCAATCTATCAGCTATGGAGCAGACGACAGAGGGCTGTGATTTTGGCCGTCATTTCGGTTAGCCAGTTTTTGGTGCCGCTCACTTCAAGCATAGTACTTCCAAGTTTGAAGGTTCGTGCGGTAGTGTGCCAATTATGGCTTGGCCACGGAAACACCAACGCATACAGCCCTGCTATGCTAGCAGCATAATGCTGCCCCAACAGCAGTACTTGCAGTGTGCGCCCTTGACATACAGTAGAACGGCAACTGATGACGACAACACCAAATATGCTCAGGCTTCCTCCTACCTGGCAAGCTCTGGTTGTCAGTCAGTGCAGCATAAGCATTAGAGGGGTCCCAAATGCCAGCAGATCCTGCAACACCTGCTGCACTGCTGTTGATCATCTAGGATTGCCCTAACATCCTTTGCTATTATCTTGAGATCACCCCCTCCCTAAAAGTCAAGGAAGTGCACACATATAGTCTGTCTCGATGCCTAACCTGGGTAAATTTATGCTAGTGATGCATTGCTGCTGTGGTGCAGGTCCTGCAACATGAATTCAGAACCAGCAATGTTGTGGCATCAGCCGTGATCGCATGGTGAGTTAGAATGCTTCTGTAGGACCGTCTGCAGCAGTTTTAGCACCGTAGTCGTGTTCAGCATATCTGCCAACAGCCTTGCACCCGGCAGCAGCAAATCTTCCTGGTGTGCTCAGTAGTCTCGCTATCCAAACATGGCCCCTATCCCTGTGTCCCAGGGCAAGCTGGCTTGATGATAAGTGCGATGCCACAGACGGGCTGCCTCGTTGAACCATACATACACATCTTAATGGCTGCACACTGAGCTTCTAGTTGTTATCTGCTGCTATTACTACTCTACTTCAAGTGGGCATGATTGCATAACCACCCGCCTCCCCCTCCTCCTTATTAGCAATACTGACAAACACGCTGCTCAACCCAACAATGCTCCTAAAGCCTTAGTATAGCAGCCGCACCGTGGCTTTGTTGCAGTTACTACTTCCCTATTGGGCTATCATCTCTGTTTTGGGGTCCTGCATGCGACAAATGGGGCCGCAAGTCAATATACCTGGCATCAACAACAGTCTATGTTGCAAGCACGTGAGTACTATGGTCTGCACACGGGTGCACCTACTGCTAGCCAGCTCAGATTGTATACCTCTGCTTAGCAAACCTCATCATACAAGGGATATGCCATTGCCACCACGCCGCAAGTAGACGATGTCAGTCTGGTTTACTGCTTTCCTTGTATTCCTGTGTCAAGCAAGATGCTGGCAGTACCAGCTGTTGACCTTGACCAGGCACCAGCTAATGGTGCAACAACTGGCACAACGCTGCTTAACATGTGCTTCCTCATTGCTTCTCAACCATGCCGACTACTATCATTTGGTTTGAATCGCCGTGCACTTGCAATTAGAGGTTTGCATATCCAACACAGGGCCGCTGATGCATCTTTGTGTGCTTCTGGACAACTTTATTCCCGACTGATGACGCTCTCCACTGAACACAATTTCTGCCGCCCATATGCAGGGTGGGTTGCATTTTTCCGGCGTCTATCGCCATGCTGCTGGCTTTCAGGGCAATGCAAGGAGTCGCATGTGAGTTCTGTTGTCATCAGTAGGTAGAGGAGGAAGGCGCTGCCAGTGGCAACACGGTGTAATTGTAAACAGCTACCGTGTGCTGCCTGACTGGTGATAACAGTGATATGTTCATCTGATGTGCCAGTTCGCTCTCTGGGGATAGCTTTCCTGCATAATTTTCTTTCTCAACAGTTGCCTCTGATAGCTGATATGATGCAGGGCACTGCAGCCCGTATCATCTGCACAACTCCTGCCAGTGTGAATGAAATGCATCTGCAAACCTGCTGTAAGCAAGTCTCCACTTGAATCAATTTACACCAGTGTTCGTCGTTTTCACATCTCTTCATACTCAATAACGTTCGCTGTGGTATGTTTGTGCAGTGGGTGCTTATCGAGGGGCCAGTGTTGGCACTGTAGCTGACATCTACAGACCTGATCAGCGAGGCCTGGCGCTTGGTGTTGTGATGCTGAGTGCACTGGTGGGACCCGTAGTGGGGCCGCTTATGGGCGGCTTCCTCACAGAAGGTGAGATTCACTGCCCGTATTTTTGAAATTTAGTTCTCAGCTAGTAGCTTGTTATGCTTGCAGTTTGTCAAATCACTGTGGCATCAAAGAGAACGTTGCTTATGAATTGCAGATCTTAACCACTTAGAGAGACTATTACAACGCCATTGGTATGCTGCTTGGCTGTATGTCTGTGCGGCATGTCAACATCCTCATGGTGGTCAGCAGTCACGGCTTGTCTTAATAGAGCAACATGCTGCTGTGTGCAAGCCACACTTCGCAAAACACTACAAGCCACAGTCTGTAGAATCCAGATGCCATTATGGCCTGGCGAGCCTGCCAGCGGGGCCTGCAAGCAAATGTATCATGAGTTTTAAAGCAGACGGTGACTATGCCGCTCCTTTTGTTTGCAGCTTATGGCTGGCGAGCCCCTTTCTACCTGTTGCTGGTCTTTTCTGGACTCCTACTCCTCACGATACTGCTGGTCATGTCAGAAACGCACCAACACAGAACCCTACAGAGACTTATCAAGCTGAACCCCGCCTCAGCTGAAGCTATAGCAGAAGCCCCACAGATCCTAACCAACAGACCCGAGTTCAAATCCCCTTGGAAGCCTATTTCAATAATGTTTGAGAAGCTAATTGTCCGGCATTTGCTAGTAGCACTTGTAGGGTTTGTTGCTCTGGCTAGCAGTCAAACCGAACTGCCATCAGCGTTGCATCAAAGTTATGGACAGAACCCCAGCATGATTGGTGTCAGTATGTTGCCGGTTGGCATCTCAGGAGTCATCTTTTCGTTTGTTGGCGGGCGGTTGTTTGATCGGGCGGCGGTTAGCAACCCTGGACACCCTATGTTACGTTTGACTTATAACAACTGGATATCGCTGGTTTGTATGCCTGTCGGGCTTCTCATTTGGGGCTGGTCGGCTCAAACGAGGGTTCATATAGCTCTAGTTTATGTAGGGTTGGTCTTTGTTGGGGCGGGTATGTGTGTATATCTACCTGCATTCATGGGGTACTTAACATGTTTGAAACAGCATCAGGCGTCTACTGCAGGTGCTGGTCAGAATGCCCTCATTTTCTTGGTTACTGGGGTTATAGTGCTCGTGGGATCAGCTGTTAGTGGGTCGATAGGAATCGGTTGGTATTGTACTGTATTGGCTGGGGTGCATTTGACCGTCGCTATCATTGCGTTGGCCCAGATATGGCGTGTGAAGGCAGAATTAGGCAGTACAGAAAGCTTGCAGCAGTTGCCTACTGATGCGGTAAGATAGAACAGCAGCTCACAATTGTAGTGTTATGATGGGTGACGACAACATTTTTGCATTGGCTCAGTGACTTACATAGCTGAGGCGTCAATCAGATTTTGTAGGTGGTTGTTGTGTTGATAGGTGTACCTGCTCGGGTCGCCGGAATGGTTTACCTGGGTTAGGCTGCTGTTTTCGTGATGGTTTGGAATGATTAGGTGGGACACATTGTTCCAGTGCACTAGAACCTCGTGCATCTCAGCTGAAGAAGCTGCAACTATCAAGCAATGCTTTTTGAAAACTCTTTGCTGGCAGTGTCAGCAATTGCACTGTAGTGTGAAGTTCCGGAGTTCCACCATTCAATTGAATGATTGGGTCGTTCGCAGCAAAGGCCTGACCCACTCTGTTAGTCACTGGGTCAACAGGCAGCGGTGAACCTGACACTACAACAACAGCACAAGTCATTATAGTAGTTACCATACGGCCGATGCGGCACGCCACCTCTGGTTCTTGGAGGCAGTACACGTGGCCCCGGAGGCAACATTCGTAACTGTGCTCCTGACGGTCTGGGTAAGGCCGGTTCTGCCGTATGGACTTCGCACAGTCCCTTATATATCCAGTGGGGTCCTCTTTGCTGCGACTCGGCAAACGCAGTCTTCACAACTTTGGAATTTGACGTTGCACGTTCCGCGACTCTCTTGGCTGCAGCAACCCAGATGCTACACCTCAACTTGCCTTCTTTTGCATTTGCTCGTGTTTCAGAATCTCTATGCATGCTTCCGGCGCGCGCTCAGTGCGATCAAAGCCTGGAGAACAGCACTGACTGTTGCGATGGCCGTCAAAGGCATGAGCTGCGACGATGGTTCTTTTGCCGGTGGCAAAGCCCCTGTTGGTGATATCAGTGCCGCCAATGATGCCTCAACAGCAGCGATAACAGTGGATAAGCCCCAGAGTGTCTCCATCTACCAGACATGGACAAGACAGAAAAGAGCTATGATCCTGACAGTAGTTTCAGTCAGTCAATTCCTCAATCCATTGACGTCAAGCGTTGTGCTGCCGAGTTTAAAGGTGCGAATGGCGGTGAAGGTGGCGCGACCTGGCACAAACTACGGAGATGGCAGCTTGAGCCATTGTGGCACTCATGGTGGGGCCTCCAAGTTCCCATGGAGGGGGCCTGCAAACCCCTTCAGGTCCCGAGCAGCGATCTGATGCAGGCTGCGTTTACCCTGTATAGCCTCCAACGCTCTTATGCCATGGCGTGTGTTCGTGCTGCTGTGGTGCAGGTCCTTCAACATGAGTTTCACACCAGCAATGTTGTAGCTGCAGCGATTATTGCCTGGTAAGCAATCAGCAACTCCCGCCACTCATACTAGCCTATTATGAGTGAGCGGTTCTGCTGCCTTGAAAGTTGATAGTATCAGTATGCTGATTACCTGCTAACCTGCTAGGGAAGCAGCTGTTGCCAACCCCATCCCGGTGAGGGGCTTATCACGCCCTGCATGCCAGATTCACTGCGATCATGACCTGGTGTACACGTCTACACTTGAGCCTTATGGTCACACTGGTGTACACTTGTAACTCATGGTCAGTGCTGAACTGGCAGTCCCCCATTAGACTACTTGTTGTGTTGTACAACACACACATGTGTGTGTTGTGTTGTTTGTGCGTTAGTTTAAATAGGTATACTTGTCTAAGATCACACTTGTTGCCACAGGTGCAGGGCTTAGGGTCGCGATTTGACAGCATGATTGTGTACAAGCTGGCTGCTGGCAGCACCGCACATGCTGACGATGCTTTGCTGCCTGTTGCTAGCGGCTGCAAACGAGCTCTTATGACGTTTCATCAGGTTGAAGCACTAGCAAATGGGCGTGCAGTTAGGAAGCATGCATACTTCTACTGATGTCATGTGTGTTTTGCTGCAGCTACTTCTTCCCGGTGGGGCTATCATCTCTGTTTTGGGGTCCTGCATGTGACAAATGGGGCCGCAAGTCCATATACCTGGCATCAACAACAGTCTATGCTGCAAGCACGTAAGTGCAAGGCCAAGCTTGTCTGTGTAAGGGTGTATGGGTCATGAAACTCAGAGCGGTGCTGTCTTGGTTTCCTGATATGCCCAAACTGCTGAAAACGAGTATGCCAGAGACTCTCTTAGGTTTGTAAACCCAGACCCGCCTGGGATGCTGTGTACTGATAGGTGCACCCGACAACAAACCACTGGCAGACAGCAACACTGCGCATGCTGGCCAGTCTGTGCTGTTCTGCTGGGGCTAGAAGTTTGGACTTAATCATCTGAAGCTCATCTACAACTCCGTTGCCACCAAGCGCTGTTGATGCAGCAATTGCTGTTCTGCCAGAACTGCAACATTGGACTTGATTGTTTGAAGCTCGTCTAGCAACTTTGTTGCTAGCGATTGCTATTAATCAAGCATGCTGTATCCACTGACATGGTTGGAGCCTTTACTGAGCTTATCAATGCTAAGCCACTGCTCATGTCTTTGTCTGCAGCGTTGGTTGCATCTTTCCAAGTTCTATAGCAATGCTCCTGGCATTCAGGGCTATGCAAGGCGTGGCATGTAAGTCGTATACTTTATAACTTTCACTTACTTGCTAATTCACCTTGAGGCTTGTTAAGCTTGTCCAATGCCTATTAGCTAGTAGTAGCTATAGCCTAGTATGATGCATGACACTAGCTATAGTATGATTCTTTGTGTTGTACATGGTGTTATACAACAACCTTTTGCCCCTCGATGCTGAGATGAGAGCAACGCTTAGGCGGTTGCAAGGTGTGCTGAGATCACTTGGCTGTCCCCTCCATGTCAAAAGATACCAGCGTTACAAGTTGACTGATCCCCAAGCGGCAGAATGCTGTGTGGGTACTGTTGTAATATGGTTGCTGAGGTTGCATGCTGTGCAACGCAGCTCGCAGCTAACACTTCATCATTCTAAACACTGTTTCAAGTACAACCCCAACCGTAATAATCTGCTTTTATCGCCAAGATCGCCTCAGGCAGCTAATACAACAGTTATGTAACGGTTATATAACGGTGCATCTCATTTTGCAGTGGGTGCGTATCGAGGTGCTGGAGTTGGAGCGATAGCTGACATCTACAGACCTGACCAGCGAGGCCTGGCGATCGGCATTGTGATGGTTAGCACGTTAGTAGGGCCTGTGGTGGGGCCCCTGCTAGGAGGCTTCCTCACAGAAGGTGAGACCTGCTGCTTGCCTACTGCATTGCTAGTTTGCTTGCTTGCGTATTTCTGTATGATTGTATTATGTTGTAGAGAATGGGTTACAATGTGTTTCACTGGTTGCAGGATGTTTTGATTTGCAACGTCATGTTGTGTGCTGCTGCTGCTGCTGCTTTGCGCTGTTGGCTCGCCAGCCTCATAACACCTGTTGACTTGTTGCACAGCCAGCTTGCAAGGGCTGTATGTCATGGTGCAATGCACCAGGATGCGGCAGCGCGTGATTTCCTGCGCAATTGGCGCAGAAATCTCTGCATGCAACGCGTATTGGGTTGTGACGTTAGCTGTGATGTTAGAAATCCACACTAGGTGGATGCTGCTGCTGTGCTACTACAGTGCATGGCGAGCGTATGGCCTATCGTTCCTTCTGCAGCCAGCATTGAATGCTGGTGATTTGTCCGGGGATCTTATGTTTATTTGCTACAGCAATGCTGCCTTTGCCCACTTGATCTCAGCCATCAAACCTTGTCACCTGCTCACAAGAACCCCTGTTCGCTGTTGCTGTGATGCTGTGTTGCTCTGCAGCGTACGGCTGGCGGGCCCCATTCTACCTGCTGCTGGTGTTCTCTGGAGTCATCATAGTCACAGTATTACTCCTTATGTCAGAAACACACCAATACAAAACCCTACAGAAGCTCATCAAGTCGGATCCTGCTGCTGTTGAAGCTATAGCAGAGTCGCAGCAAATTCTATCCCATAAACCCGAGTTCAAATCCCCGTGGGAGCCAATTTCAATGGTTCTGGAGAGGCCGATAGTGTTGCATTTGTTAGTAGGGCTGGTAGGGTTTTCAGCTTTGGTCAGTACACAAACAGAGCTGCCATCGGTGCTCAGTAGCTCGTACGGATTGACACCCAGTATGATCGGTGTTAGTATGTTGCCGACAGGCATCGCCGGGATCATCTTTTCGCCCATAGGCGGCAAGTTATTTGACCGGGCGGCAGCTAGCAACCCTGGTCACCCTATGCTACGTTTGACGAATAACAACTGGTTGTCGCTGGTTGGTATGCCTGCTGGGCTTCTCATTTGGGGCTGGGCGGCTCATACTAGAACCCATCTAGCTCTTGTTCTCGTGGGTTTGTTTTGCGTCGGTGGGTCGATGTGTGTGTATTTGCCAGCATTCATGGGGTATTTGACATGCTTGAAGCAGCATCAGGCTTCTACTGCAGCTGCTGGGCAAAATGCATTGATATTTTTGGTGTCTGGTGCTTTAGTGCTTGCAGGGTCTGCGATAACCGGGTCCATCGGCATTGGCTGGTACTGCACTATCATGGCTATGTTGCATTTGGGTTTTGCTATTGCTGCTCAGGTGCAGATAGGGCGAGTGAGGGCTGACAAACATAGACAAGTTAGGTCACAGCAGCTGCCATCTGTCACAGCTGTGTGACCACAACTTTGTGCTCTGTAGTTAGGAGTGGGAAGCAGATGACTCGAAATTCAAAAAATTTGTCAGGCAGTAGGACTCCCTACATGACGGTCATGTACTATCGGATAATCAGTTGCTTTTTGTGTGCTCATGAAGATGTATTGTTGGATTATATCTTTGTACATGGTGGGGTATCATTGTCAAGTCTGCCCTGCAAACCTAGCTGGATTATCTGTGACATGGGCTTCTTGAAGTTGGGGGGTTAAGTTTGGGCTTTGTCATGGCATATGCCTATGCATACGCCATAGAGCTATGGCTGGTCGGTAGCTTATATATATGCCTATGCATACGCCAACGGTCCACGTCCACTGTAGTACTGCTCAACCATGCCTGGTGCACCCGCCACCACTCCGTGACTAGATGGTTACCAGTCGCAACAACCCAGCGCGACCTCAAACCTGGCTGCACATTTGTCACAAAGAGAGGATTATATCTGCCGTTCAAGCCTCAGCCTATTGCCGAACCTCGCCAACATAGATAAGTAAACACTACCAGCCTCTGGGCAGTGTGCGTGCCAAAGGGTGCAAGCACACCACAGCAACTATTTGTGACTGCTGTGTGTTGCTGTTACACATATCGCCCCATGTATTGCCTGCCTTAGCACAATAACAAGCAAGCAAAATGCCCTGCCTGCAGCACTCCCCTAAGCCCAATGCAACACTGTACAAGAAAGGTAAACCCACTACTTCAGGTAAATTCCCACTGCACCCATCACTGCTATTGTGATGAAGCCGCCTACTTGCCGGGTTGACTGGCCTAGGATAGCTGAAAGGGGTGTTGTCAACACGGCCATGACCTGTGAGACATACAACAGCAAGCATAAGGCAAAATATTAGTGTGTCATCCGACAAGGGTAGGCCACTGCAGACCCCTTGAAGCGTGTTGACGGCAAGCATCAATGGTGACACCGCCACATGGTTGAGACAAGTGTGCTGAAGTATGAAGCACACTGTAAGCTCAAGTGTATATCATGGCGCCATGCAGCGCCCCAGGGTCCGGGCAAATTGGGTGCTGCAGACTCACGGTGCCAGCACGACCAACGAGAGAGGCACAATGCACAGCAGCTCAAGTCAATATTAGCAACATTATGTCTTTTTCTGAGAAGAGTGTCTGCAGGTCTGGTAGGCCCCAACTGTCTGCATACGAGTCTACATCTACTTGGCAGCACTTCGGTTGCCTCATTCACTATAGGCGAAGTTAGGGTGCAAGAAGGATCTCAGACCTGCACAAACCCAGTTCACCAACCCAACTCACCGCACAAGCAACTGCCAAGCAGCACAGAGTGCTGAAGATTGCTCCTACTATAGCATTACCACCAAAGAAGGGTCC
>NSMO01001168.1:831-16601 GCA_002588565.1 Coelastrella sp. UTEX B 3026
GATGGCGTGCTGTGCCTGTCACCCAGTGATAACATCGTCATTGCAGGACACGGGCTGTCCTGCCACAGCGCAGGCCCCTGCCGATGGTGACGAATTCTGCAAGCTGAATCAGCAACAGCTCATATCTTGCTGTACCGCATACTGACATCATGTGCCTGCAGGCTGCACGACGGGATAACCCCAAGTTCATCTACTTAGAAGCAGCCGCCGACATGCAGCAGTTTCAGGCTTTACTAGGCCAGACAACAGCAGCAGTGCAGTGCGCATCAAAAGCCGCAGCAGATGCTGAAGCAGCCAAAGCACAGGTGGGGTGGATGATGCAGAGTCGCACTTCATTGGGTTATCAGCCTCGGATGGCTACCAGCGGATCCGGCAACTAGGCCCACAGCACGCTTGACGTGTACGTGTGTGGCAGACATACAAGTCAAGCAGCGGGATGGTTGCAACTCCAGCAGCTTGCAGACAAAACTGCCGGCACTCATCATGTACCATTTCAAATCTGAAAGCTCTCATGTACCATCATGGTGCAGTGGCGAGTCACTCTGGAGCTAGCAAAGATGTGTTGCAGTGCTTTTAGTCCAATCATTCAACATGACTAGGGCGTCTTCGCCAGATGACTCCAATGTCTCTTGTGTCTGCATGTCTGCCTTGTGCTGTTTGCAGGGTGAGCAGGTCAGAGGCGACTGGGAACCTCCTGCAGAAGATGAGGAACCAGAAACAGCACTAGATTATCAGTGACATTGTGTCAACACTTCATGCACTTGCTATTAGTAGTCACATGCAGGATACAGAGGAGCAGCTGAGTCCTATCCACCATTGCGGTCACAATGCAGCCAGCATGTAGTAGTCACTAGAGTAGAAACAAGCGATCACAACATGGTTTACAGCACTGCGACACTGATCACACAGTTTCACCAGAGTGTCTTCGTTTACATTCCCTAGAGGGGGATTGATTTGCCTGCTCCGGCCAGAGCCCCTTCGGTGTATGTCTGGCTATATGATTAGCAGTGGTGTTTCGGCACTGAGCGCAATATAGAGTCATGGGTCCAGAACATATCTAGTGGTAGCCAGTGACCTGACAGCATGGTGATCGATTACCAGCAGTGCTGCTAGCGTCATCTGAAGTGGCCATCTGCGTCAAATGTGCGTTATTCATCGTGTGGCAAGCATGTATTATTGAGGTGGTAGGCACATGGCATGCTCATAGCTGCTTGATAAATGCATTCATCTGAAAACGTAGGACGTATCATTGGAGATAGAGTGTGAAATGTTGATGCAGTTCCAGCTGGTGACAGCCTCTTCAGCCTTCGTTGTTTTGGTCTGAGTGTGGGCAGCTCTGTCATTAGTAGTTACTAGTGTTTTGTCTGTGCCAAATTCTCGTAGACTGAGACACTAGCAGGCATCAGTGATGATGTTCAGGCTGTGCAGCTTTTTGGGGAGATGTCTATCTCGTAATGTGGTGTGGCATTGATACTGAAGGCATAGTACTAGTTGCAGTTTCTCCTGGTTTTGCCTGGTACATCATGCAGCAGGGCTGCAGCAGGGCCTGCCAGCATGTGTGGCTGTTGCAGCGGGCAACAAGGCATGGTTACTCAATTTCTGAGGTGTGATGAGCGGTGTTGCGGAAAGGTGTGGCCTGCTGTGGATTTTTTTGAACGAATTTAAGTTGCGCGAGCTTACAAAGCTCATGAAGCGACGCTACCGGGCCAACCCCGCCAACATACGTGACCCGGCATCCAAGACCAGTGATGCCACTATGCAAACTTCGCCATGGCAGAATAAGCATCAAGCCGCGTCTCCGTATCTGCATACGGTGTTGACACCGGGCCGGGTTGAGACACCGTACGACACCGCCCGGTGTCGGACCCGGTGTCCACCTAGGACCCCTGCCACCGCTGTGATCAATTCAAAGATCTTGCGCAACCACATCACAGACATGTTAAACTTCTGTTCGTGAGGGTTCAACTATGATGGGAGTCCAACCGTATCGCAGCAGCTTGCAACGTCGTGCAGCCAACAGGAGTGATTGCTGCCCTGCCGGTGCGTCGATTCGCCCAGACATCGACACAACTTTGAAAGAATCACACGGTGACGCTGACAGCGACCACAAACCGTGCATCACTTTGGTTGACGCTTTGATAAATGATGACTGTATGACGCCACGTGGCACAATGACAGCATCAATACTGGTAGCACCAATATTGGTGGCATTGATCCTACAACCATAGCCATTTGCAATTCATCAACAGTGGTCACGCTGTACTATACATTGCCTCTGCGCCAGGAACACACCAGTCACTACAAGGCAGGATCAGACGGCGCTGATTTGACTGTCAATCCCCATGCTGTTTGCAAGGTGCTTTGGGGCCGGCAAAATGCTGCCCAACTTTACCCCTGAGCCAAGATCTGCAACTGTAACAGAAGTGACAGTTGCAAGACCAGCAACGCAACAGATTGTTCTTTCCTTCTCTCAGGTTCTCCTGGCCACACACTGGGCACCTGCAGAGCCGCACCCCAGGATTCTGATGCATTCTGACCTGCAAGCAAGAACAAACGGCCATGCAAAAATGTTACTGACGTTTCAAACGTTTGAAACAAATCAGCACACAGTTTCAGACGTTATCAGACGCTGTCAAGCAAGGCTCAGCTCGGAACATCAAGCTAGGCAAGTACTTTGATAGCCCCAGAGCAATCGCAACACAAATGGGGTACGCTCAAGCCTGAGCATATAGCTTGAGGAGGTGATGGCGAACCTAGATACATCAACACATGATGTGCATAGAAACCTAAATCCCCACATGACACTAGCATGCAAATGTGCCACAATAGACCCAGAAACCTCAACACAGCTATCCAAGAAGCCTCGATAGCTTGGATTTTATGTCAAACTTGCCTGCATTTGGAACTGGCCGAACTCCACTTCCCTAGCCCGTTCATTGGCCCACATCATTGCGTTCCAGCGGTTGATCTCCTCCTGGTCAAACATGTTGCAGCGACTATCCTTGAAATGGTCATAGTCCTGGATTACCTGTCAGCAAGGAAACAATCAACATTGACGGTGAATAAGGAGCTACCATCTTTCACTTGCTGTAGCATCCAGCATTTTGCTTGGCATCCTATGTGGCATGAGCTAGATTTCACTTGCTATTGCCATTATGGTGCAGCTGCTGCGGGAATGGAATATAGACAACATGTGACATGGAGCACAGCAAACCCTCCAACGCATATGGCATGTTGCAAGCACCGCAGGGCCCCTTAGGGGTGAGCTCTTGGTTAACACACATATGTAATGCAGCGCCAAGGGGTACTATATAAAATGTAACCTACAACACCACACAGTTGACACATAGCTGCCACAACTCCTACACATCGACACAGGCCCCCGAACGCTATAGTACAGCCTGTCACACGACCAGCTGACACGACCTACCTGTTGGCACTTCCAGCACCAGTTTGAGCCGCAGTACACACATGTCATTTTGTTACATCCCTCATTCTTGATGGTGGCCATCCCACAGCTTGGACACTTGCGGCTGTTGCTGCTGAGGTATTTCAAGTTCATGAGCTGGTTTACGAGGTCCATTTCATGATGCTTGTCGCCAGCGCCGGTGGCCTTCTTGCGACGCTCCAGGATACGTAACCTCTGCAGAATACATGCAATGGCGGCAATGAATTTAGTATGAAAGTGCGACACTTGCTGTACAGTAGAAAATTGTGATGACCGCACTTCCTAGTAGATCATCTGGTCAAGCCATGACATAACAGAATCCGCAACGCCAAATACCACCGTGGCACACATGCCCATTCAGCAGCCAACCAGGCTCACCTCATGTGGGTCTAAACACTCCGTGCCCGGGTGCCAGCTGTCAGAGCAAAACGAGCAAAAGACGTACAGACACTTGCTGCACTGCGCACAGTGATCTGAGTCTTCAATGCAGACTGTATCACATCGAGGGCAGTAGACCACATCTTCCATCTTGTCTAAGGTACGCTGCAGCAGAAGCTCCTCCCACCTGCACAAGACAGCAGCAGCAGCAGCAGATGCATTCATGATAGAGCCAGGGAGTCTCAACGATAAGCTAACAACAGAAGCGCGTGTATAGTACCCACTAGAAGGCATTCTTGTGGGCTGCATCAGAGGGCTCTTCCTGCCTGCGATAGGAGTGGCAATTGCCGCCGAAGCTGCTGCAGCTGCAGCGGCAGTAGGTTGTTTGCATGGGCTCCAAAGCCAACCCTTGTTTGCAGACCGTCGCGGAGACACTCTCTGCAAAGACACTGCGTAGATGCTTTCTGCAAACACCACTAACAGCCTAGTGACGAGCAGATTGTGGCCTCTGCGTCCACCGAGCTACTTGAGTTGATGCAGCAGAGAGGACAACATCACACAACTGCAGAGGCAAACACAACAGCAGGTGCCCGTTGAGCGTGCACGCGACTATACTAAACATGGTACACTGCAGCGGACGCATTCTCACGTTGGTATGAAGTCTAACAGGCCCGGCTGCGTTGAAAGCGAACCCCACCATGCTGCCTGCACAGATCAACGCCTGCACAGATCAAGGCCTGAACACATCATTGCAACGCTTGCGTCCACAGTCCAGGGGTTCGCAGACAGGTATTTGCAGACCATCTTGCAAACACCCGCCCTACCTTGTGTAGCCTGCTTCTCCCAGCAGCTCCTTGATGACGTACGGTTGGAATGGTCGCCTGCAACTGGGCTCAGGGCATCTCATGTTCTCAACAGCACCTTGGTCCATCTGTGCTGTTGCGTGGTGCTTCAGGCAGTTGATACAGTAGAAGTGACCACACTCAGGCAGCTGCAAACACTCTGAACCAGGGACCTGCAGTTACAGGAGAAAATGTGAACGGGTATAAATAAAAGGCTTTCCAACAATATCCATAGCTGAGATGCTTTATGGCCTCTATCCAAGACATGGAACATGAGATAGCTGAGTCCAGTCTTGACATTGTGCTGTTGATACAGCAGAAGTGCCACACTGCTGTGCTAGTTGCCACACTCAGGAAGCTGCATACACTCTGGACCAGGAACCTGCAGTTGGGACATCAGAATCAAAAGAGTTTGCAACAGCATGCATAGTATGATGCATTATGGCCTTCATCCAGGACATGAAACAGGGGATAAGGTGGTCCACTTTCAACATTGTGCTGTTGCATTGATGCTTCAGACAGTTTTGCAGCCGGGGTGCCCACACTCAGGCAGCTGTATACACTCTGAGCCAGGGAAACAGTATCGATCAGCTGTCTCTGGCCACCGCTGACACGCTGCACTGTTTGCTGTAGCAGTCTGTAACCACCAGCAACATGGTGTTCAACGGCAATCGGTGCTGATGACCAAAGCGATACAGAGTGATCAACCAGCGCATCAGCACAACCGCAGGTTGTTGCAGTAGGCACCATACCTGTTCAAAGCATATCAAGCACGTCTGCGTGCTCTCTCTAAAAGCCTCTGCCTCCTGAGCAGCACTATAGCGCAACAACTGCACTGCCAGCTGCTCCACTGCATCCATTTGCTGCTGCTCCTGCATATGTAGCTGCTGCTGTTGTTGCTGCTGAGCTTCCTGTAATGCTGCTGATCCTGGTCTGGCAGCAGCAGCTATTTGCTGGTCTGGCTCAGAACTGCCAGCAGTAGATGCCTGCTCCCCTGGCTGCTGCTGTGGCTGGCTTGGACCTTCTTGCTGTAGCAGTTGCTGCTGCTGCTGCTGCTGCTGCTGCTTTTCGTTGCGCTGTCTGCCTGTTCTATGCCGCCGTGAGCCTTGGTCATGCTGGTCATATTGCTGCTGCTGCTTAGATGTAGTCCCTTTCTGTCCAGCCTGTGGTGTGTTCCCAGGGCTAAAAGGAGCTGCGGCTGGTGATAACCCAGGCTTCCGTCCTTTTTGTGTGTCACCTGTGCGCTTTACACCATTGCCAGTGTCAGCTGAGGTGCTACCAGCTGTAGCTGAACCACTGCTACTGTGCACACCTGCAGATTCCTGCAAGGGTGTGTGCTGCTGCTGCTGGGCCTGAGGCGCTTGTTCCTGCAGCTGCTGCTGTGCATGCAGTAGTACCTGCTGCTGTGTTTGCTGTTGGGGTTGCAGGAGGAGCTCCTTTACCAATCCAAGTGCTGATAGAGCATCTGTTTTGAGGTAGTCTAGCCAGGAGAAGCAGATTGGGCCGGGGCCCTGCTCCATCCACAACTCCTGCAGCTTGTCCTGCAGCTGCTGCTCTTGCTGCTGTGATAGCCAGCAGGCCTGGATGCTTGCCCTAGGCGGCGCGGATTCGCAGCTGGGGTAGTTACGGGGAAGGCTGAGCTGCACACAAAAAGGCGGAAGGTAGCTGATTGGGGGCCCGAAGGGCATCCTGCTGCTACTATTGCTACTGCTACTGCTGTTGGTGGAGGGGGAGTTGCAAGCCCCGTTCGTGCAGCAGCTGGTGGGATTTGTTTCGGGACTGAACTGTTCCACCACCTGCTGCCGTTTCTGCATGTCTAGCACTATTTGAAGATGCCCAGCTGGTAGTTCAACATGTACTATGGCCTCGCATGTCAGCAAGCCTACTGCAGTAGTGTCAGGGGGTTCGCTGCCTAGAAGCGATTCTACTAGCTGCTCAATATCTTCAATGATAGTTGCGCTGTCGCTACCGTCTGCGCTGGAGCCTCTCCTGCTGCTTGTGAGGCTGCTGTCTGCATCTGTGCTGTTGCTGCTGCTGGCTGATAGGTTCTGGCCGGGAATGTGGGTTACCCTGCGCAGTACGGGAGACAAGCATGATTGAGAAGCGTTGATCGGCAGAGCATCAGTAATAGGTTCTGAACGACTTCACAGCAGCCGCATGCAAGCATGCATGCGTGCATGTGCATGCAGCCACTGCCGGCACTGCTGCTTCAGCCAAGAAGGCCATGCATCGAATGAGATGTGCACATGCAGGCGCCTGAGCACCACTTAACCAATACGTTGATGCACATTTGATGGTTATTGATGAATTTCGCGGTCCTGCGTACCTGAGACCGTCGGCAAAAATGGACTGCAGGGCCAGCACCTCCTCAAGCTGTGCTTGCCAATCTTCTGCTGTGTAGGCCATCGCAGCAGGCTCACCAGCTGTCTGAGCCGCTGCCATGGCAAATACTGGCTCCTTCGAGTAGCTACAGAGCTCCGAGGCAAAACTGGTGCAGAAGAAGCGATGTGTACTGTGCTATGCCGCGGTGCTACTCCTGCTTGAAGCTGCTTGACTCGGAAGACTCTGTGACCATCAAATACCCAACGTAGCCGACTATCGCCGCTATTCCTGTTGCGATGAAAGCTCCAAAGGCGAGGTGCAAGTACGACGTCGAAGGAAACAAGGCCAGCACAGGCTGATCCTCGTCGATGAACGGCTGCAGGAGGTTGCAACGTATGATGTGTTATAAAGGCTTTGTAAGGCAGACTGCAGGCGCCCTAGTAGCACGTACCGTAACCAGGAGCCAGAAGGTCAGGTAGATGAAAGCTGTCACAGTCGTGATGAGCAGTAGCTGACCGCACGAAGCTTGGTGCATGTAAACAGAAGGCATGCACGAATTCCAATGACGTTATCAACTCGATATGTTCACGGTTCTCTCAGTACTGCTCGCCAAGCGCCAGGGTCCCAGTCACTGAATCCTGTGACCTGACTATTTGTTTGTGCATCGTTGATCCATGAAGTGGCCACCAAGAAAATCACACCACTGCTGTGACCCATTAGCCGCTCGAACGTGCAGTTTGAATGGCAATGTTACATGACGCTGGTGACAACTGTTACAGCTATCCTGGTTGAATTTTTGCACGTCAGACCCTACAGGCACACCGCTGAAGGTCTGGTTGCGAAGGCCCGCATAAAGGAGCCTGCTGCAAGTAGCTGTAACAGCTTGTCCCATACTGATGTATACTTCATGCATAGACTCTTTCGGGTGGCGTACCCCACGCATGGCACGACAGCTCTTGCCAGCGCATCTATCCTGTTTGCATTGGCTCAATCTTGTTTGCATAGACTGCACAGTGGCATTGGTGCTCTTTCTGCTGCTTCTGCCGCAGACAGACCACCATGCTCAGTAGAGGCAGCTCATACAAGATGCCTCCCAATCGGTTCAGCTATTGTGCCTTCCAAATGATCAACTGCAATTCTGGCAGATATGTCACCCCTGCAGGCACAACCAGAAGAACGCAAGTCAAACCTATGCAACTGTGATCTTGCTGTTGTTCAAAGCCATACGCAGTAAGCAGCATGCAACTACGGTAGTTCACTGCAAAAGTCATGCAGTGTTAGCCCGTGTTGCACAGGATGCCAGCAAGACTGTCAAAGCCAGCATAATGCTGCAAAGTTAGCGGGGCCTCCTGTCAGGGTTCAGGAACCAGAACCCTATATCGCACAGCTCAGCACAGTGTGATACATGGTGGGCTCAACAAGTCAATGCTTCTCATCAGCATCGTATTTGCCCTACTCCCGCTACCGCATAACCAAACACAACCACAGACGATGACTCAATCGATGGTGTCTGAGGTTCGAAGCTGTAAGCTGCGAAGCATGATCACCCTCCGCACCTGTTCTTTTAACTCCTCACAGGAATATGGCTCCCACAGATATTACTGTTTCCATGCTCATCCCATGGTGAAAGTCTACTGCTGCCGTTCCAGCGGTATAGTGGTATCACAACCAGCGTGAAGCTTCCTTGTCTTCTAAACACCATCACACTAGCTTCTCAAAGCGTCACACTTTCCACATGTAGGTACGTCTGTGTGAGTGTGTAGTTGATAGCAGCTCGCGCCGCATCTGCTGATACCTTGCCTTTGCAGCCGTCTGCTACACCGAGTGTGAACAGGCGGTTGCCTGCGTCTGAGTTGCCTGAGAGAGCCATACAAAATCAGCAGTAAGGGTTGTGGTTGTTACCGTTGTTAGGCTCAAACAACGGGTCAACTGCTGGAAACACTTGGGCACTGTAGCAAGCATGGAGAAAATACATGCAAGCGATCTATGTGAACAGGATCTGGCTGGAAAGTGCAGTGGCAATTGATAGTCAAGTGCTTTTCGAAGTGCTTATGGATGAATAGAAACACAGACTGTGAGTCAACGGCCTGATCAATATCTGCACCGCTGGTGTAGATTGGTCGCTGCAGGTGAACATACTATATGAGCATGTGCTAGGCCCTACAACAAGTTCGTAGCAGGGCTGATTGGGTCTAACACAGCATGTAAGAGCAGTTTGTGCAGTACATGGCAGCTCAACATACAAGATGCCATGTCCGTTGACAGGTAATCACGACAGGTGATGGGAGGGAACAGCATTTGACATCTATGAGTGGCGGCCCAAGCAAGCATTTGCCATAGCAGATATATGCTGCATTGGATTGATCAGTTGAGCTTCTGTACAAGCAACCCACCTTTAATTGACAAGACGAGCGGGAACCAGCGTTGTGTGAGATACAAATTCTGTGGTCCGTCAGCTGCGCAGGCATCTGACACCAACAGCAGCACCTCCATACTACGTTGCTCCCTGTACACAGCCAAAAAACACAGGTTGTCGATCACTTCACAACTAAGGCCTGTGTCCTGCAAGCGCACGAGTGAGCTTGTTCTGAGGCAACAACCAGTAGTGATCAAGTAGACAACTCCTTGATTCAACAGGAGCTGGACTGGAGGGATGGGGACGGGGATCCCATCTGCATATGTGCGCACAAAACAGCGAACTCATGTACCATCTGTGCACACAATCATTCACTGTGTGTGCAGGCAACACAGCAGGTATGCTGATTGAGGGCGGGAGCTCTGAGCATCGGCGCCAGCAACCCCACAGTAAAGCTCGAGGTGGTGGCAACATACGATGCATCTATTAGAATCAAGATGCGACATCTTTGATACTTATCATGCTGCCCTGCTGTGACAGCCGTCATTTGTGGTGGACCAAAAATGTGTCATCAAGACATGCTGAGCCCTAAAGCCTGTGTAAAAGTGACACCTTGAAGTCACACCATCACCCAAGGCTGCCAAAGGCATGATACAACGAAGAGGCTTCACAATTGTCGGATATCTCCTTTACCTGAGTTGTTCTAGACCATCTATGAGGTATGCTAGTGCTTTTGTGACCTCTGTATCCCTGGCGCGCTTGTCCTGTAACCTGCAGCAAGAAGCAAATCAGATGAGCGTGAGACCATGCTTGTGTTCCCAAAGGGAGCATACAGGAACAACAAACATCATGTTTGATCCAAAGGAAGAGAGATGCAGTAATATGTGGTGTTGTGGACCAGGTCCATGAGGCCGTCCAGACCACTAATGAGATATCACGTAAGCTGACGCACTTCGTGACCTCTGCATCCCTGGCGCGTTTGTCTTCACCCCTGTAGGAATCAGCACAATATTACAAGGCCGGGTACCACTCTTTGGCCTCTGGGGATTCACATGCAGGGAAGAACTGCAGGTGTCATGATCTACACAGTGAAGGAGATGAAGTGTGGCTGCTGACTGTGCTGTTCTTCACCAGTTTCAATGAGGCCACCTGAATTATCTGTGATCTATGCTAAATGTTTCTGGAACCTCTGCATCCCTGGCACGTTTGTACCGTCAAACCTGCTGCAATTGGCTTGACCAGTGAGGATATTTCGCTCAGCTGCAACGATACAGCACCTTATGTGCACTATGGTTCTGTCAGTCTGGGCGCTGTATGGGAGCTTAACCCTTCTAGGAGGTCAGTCACAGTGTATCAACAACGTAACCTCTGCTAGCATGTACTGACGTAAATACTGCTCCTTGCTCACTTTGAAATTGCCAGCAGTGTTGACAGATCATCAACCAAGATGGCTGCAGGAGGGTCCTGCAGGAGATGCAGACAGGATCCATAGCTCCTCAACTGCTGCAGGTCATGACAGTACCTGCAGGAACAGCAGACACAGGTTACAGTCATACAGCAGATGGTTGATGTAAAGTAGGGCGGGTAAGCAGAGATTGAACCATCACACACGGCCGGGAGCTGACAGAGCTTATGGATAGTTGAGGGAGTGACTGAACTGCAGGGATTGAGTTGTTGCAGAACCTGCTACACAACCTGTAGCAACAGCTGCACTGCCAAAAGCAATTTTGTTGGATGTATTGATGGCTGGGCTGGCATTGCAGCAATGCATGACCTGGCACCTCTACTCCTTGTGGTAGCCACCCTTCTGCAAGACTCTGTGAAGTTTGCAGACGTGTACTGCTTTTGGGTATCATGCATGAATACCAGCAGCAAGGGATCTGGACATTGCCGCTGTGATGGCCTGTTTGCTGTTGTGTCAATGACAGTAGTGCTAAACCACACCAACCAGCAGCCTGCTGCTTTTTGCTGCAATCAACAACCACAGAGCTACTTACTTGAATCTGATATTGGGAAATGCAGGATGCTGCTCTGTGATATTGAAAGGCATCAAAGGCGGATTCTGATCGAGTTGCGCTCTGTCACAGATGAACACCACCTCCCTCCCTTGGGATGCCAGATGAAATGCATACTGAAACAGCAACGTTGTCTTGCCACTGCAGGTGACATGCGTGCGCAGATGCCGATGTGCTCAGCGGGGCACTGTCGTTTTGAAAGGGTGATGGTGGACACAATGTGGCAGTAGATCCACAGCAATCCCCAGTCACCTGCGCTGCGATCCGTACAGTAAGCATCGAGACTCCCGTAGTGGCATATTCGGCAGCCTGTTGAGTCTAGCCTGCTGAGCAGGGTGCAGCACAAAGTGGCCGAGGTTGATTTCAGAGGCCATGCTGCGGCAACAGTGCAACAGTGAGCAGGACAGATACGAGCCTCGGTAGTATGCCAGCCAGGTACACTTATCACACTGCGCAAGTTAACATAGTATAGAGTGCTCACTAGTTCACGGTGCAGACCAAGGATTCGGAAGTGGTGACAGTTGTGCCTGACACCAGCGGTGGTACCAGAGAGCAGCGGTATCTCAAGGCGTATCAGCTTCGTACTCGCGGCTGTAAACAAAGTGCAGGGCGTCCGACATAAACGCGTTGTGTCGCCAACGACTCACAAGTCCCGGGTTGTACTGTCGCAAGCAGCTGCGCGCATTCATTCGCCCGTTCCTACCGAGGTCACCGACACCCTATAAAACGTGGGGTGTTACTGCTCTCTGCTGGAGCATTTAGCACTGTCAGGAGTTGCACCCTCACAAGCAGCAGCTGCATTTCTGAGTCGCAGCTCCAGCGATGGCTCGTGAGCTGAAGATAGTGCACTTCAATGATGTATATAACATTGAGGCTGGAAGTCAAGAGCCTGTTGGAGGAGCAGCGCGCTTTGCCACCAAGGTAAGGAAACCAGAGGTTGTCAGCTGCAGGCCAGCACGTTGGAGTCCCCTCATTGCTGCAGACTGGTGATCCGTCATCAACAGAATGGCCGGCTACCAAGACTGTAGGAAGCTTTGTTGTTCCTTTTTTTCCGCCTCCAGTACGTTGCCTGGTTCGTCACATGCAGTATCGGCGCAGTGTGGCTGATAACAGTCTGGCTGTCACACTGTGTCTTCATTAGAGAACAGATGTGATTGAGTGTCTTGGGCAGTTGCAGCAGTTTAGTTGATCCTGTGTGCATCAACAGTGTCAACAGAATGGCCAGGATTTGCCCTCAGGCCAACACCAGCAATCTTTTTCCTGCGGCAGAACTCTATTGAGCAACTGCCATTCCTGCACAGTCAGACGCCCAGTGGACGATAAATGGCCCTTTCCCGTACACGATCTCACGTTATCGACGTGTCTGAATCACGCATCAGCCCTTCACATGCACATCCTGCAACATGTTTGTCTTCTGGCCAGGTCCTGTCACTGATAAAGGAGTCAGCCAGCCCGCCATTAGTGTTATTCAGTGGAGACTGCTTCAACCCCAGTCTGATGTCCACTATGACTCTAGGTAAGCCAAACAGCGGCTGAGGTTCTAACCCATTAGGTGCATCTTTAGGACCACATGATAAGCAGGACATCCGTAACATTTCGTTCAGTACATGCAGTCTTTGCCCGGCAGTTGTAACTGCGTGGGTCGGATAGCAACATGTGTGCTTACAACCACGACAATGGCTTCCAGGTGGCCCTGCACCCACTACCACAGCCCAGGCGATCATCTGCTACGCAGGTTATCAGCTACACCAGTGACCAGATAGCCATGGCAGGACTTGAATGTTCAGCACTCATCAGTACAACACACAGTGAATCTGGTGTGTGGTGTGGTGTGTGGTGTGCTTAGCAAACAAGCCTAACAATGCGTGAAGCCGCGTACAAGGCGACAGTAACTCACAGTCGCCTGCTGCTGTCCCTGCCTGCCGCTGCAACTGCCGCCGATATTCTGTAGGCAAGCAGATGGTTCCTATCCTAAACTATCTGAAAGTGGCGGTGTCTTGTGTGGGCAATCATGACTTTGATTATGGGATAGATAACTTCAAGTAAGCAGTCATGATGGGGGTCTATGTCAAGACAGATGGGAGTGGAGTATTCCAATCACAGGGTTAATAGTCCGATTCCCTAATACAGCATCGGTCTAATGATAACAGAAGCTGAAAGCAGTGCAGCTGTGTTTCATCAGCCGTCATGACATGTACTATGCAACGTGATCAGAGTAATGCTGGTTCATTCTAGCACAGTATTCCTGCTGCCACACAGAATAGTGCATTTTCATGAAGCGCGGCACTACGCACATCAGCTACCCCTGTCAACGGCGGTCCACCTTGAGAAGCAGTCTGTTGCCACTACATGTTAAAGTAACTGAGCCAATGCAACAAAATGTAGGCGCTGGCACGCCATGCCTGGGGAACGCAACCCGGGAAAGTCTTGGGCTGCTCATGAAAAAGCTTTGACAAGAACTTACGCTGACACTACAAGCCCACCAACTGCACTATATGTGTAACCTGCTATCTTGCAACTAAGAGTAGCCTCATCTTACACTGTGTCCTGTTGCTGTGTCCTGCTGCTATATGTAGGGCTCTAGCAACGGAGTGCAAGTTCCCCTGGCTCATGGCAAATGTGCTGGACAAGAACACAGGTTAGTACGCTTGCTTGGATTGTTGACTCCATCATCAATGAGGGTTCCTGGAGTAGGGGCTCAGCTCTACTGGTCTGTTAGCAGTGCAAACTGTATTGAGGGGAGGAAGCTGGGCAGTCAAGTTAGCGGTGAGGCAGTGAGACTGCATCAACCACCATGTATCAATACCGCTCCTCAACCAAGTGCGAGAATCAGCAGCCTATCATCAAGTCAGTGTCACCTGTGTAGTAGCCAGGAAATATTATCAAGTGCTCGTTGAAGTCACGGTCTTGATGATGCTGTGGTTTGCTGCATCTATGTGTGCTTTCTAGGTGAACCCCTGGGCGGTGTTGGCCGCAGTGTGATGATAGAGCATCAAGGCGTGAAAATTGGCATCATGGGCCTGGTAGAACAAGACTGGATTGAATGTCTCAGCACAGTTGAACCAGAGGATGTGACATTCATTGATCCAGCAGAGGAAGGCAGGAAACTTGCAAAGCAACTCAGGGTGAGTCCTGCAACAACTGTTGAATGTGTAGATGAAGTGTGTAGAAAGCTTGTTATTTGAAAGCACTGCAGCACTGTATAAGCTTGAGATTTGGTAAGTCAAAAAGATCCAGGGCAAGAATGCGGCCTACTGGCAAGATTGGCATCATGGGCCTGGTAGAGCAAGACTGGATTGAATGTCTCAGCACAGTTGAGCCAGAGGATGTGACATTCATTGACCCAGCAGAGGAAGGCAGAAAACTTGCAAAGCAACTCAGGGTGCAACGAGCAACAGTGTTGAACTCATGCATGGGGATGTTTGTCGAAAATCCCACATGTGTGTCGGATATTAGAATTCAATCAACAACGCAGCTGCAGCACTGTATAGGTTTGAAGTTTGGTGATTCTAGAAGAGCTAGGGCAGGAATGCGGCCTATTGGCCGATCCGATGTGTGTTAAATCCGATATGAGAGTTTCAGAGCAACTACTTTAAGAGCACCAGAGCGATCAGGGGCTGCTTGAACAAGACTGGGAGTACTACTGGGCAGACTGTCTTATACAGTGGAGCCAGAGATACAGTTACCAACTGTTCCTCTAGTTTTACTAGAAGGTGGCTGTTAATGACCCGGTTGAGGCAGGGCAGATGCTTGCAGGCCCAAGAGACATGGATTCAACACTATCTATTCAGGTGTCTATCTCCAGTCGCATACGCCTCAACTCGACGGCAGCTGTGCCTCTGCTGCTCCTGCATTGAGGCTGATGAAGCTGAGCTTGTGATAGCTCCTGCACACATGCAAGTACCTAACGATGTCAATACCAGCAACACAGGTTGAGGACATAGCTGTTTCATTAGTTGGACATGACCACCAACACTGCAGCTGTTTTGACTGCTGCTTCCAGCAGCCAGTTCACAAACGCAATGTGCGTAGGTCATTGTCGATGCGAGCTGCACTTGACACCCCTGACACTGCTGCTGCTGCTGCTGCTGATTCAGGCTGACGGTGCTGAGCTCGTGATAGCTCTTACACATATGCGATTGCCGAACGACGTGAAGTTGGCAACACAAGTTGAAGGCATCGATGCTGTACTAGGCGGACATGATCATCATGTGCAGGTAAGTCAGTTCCAAGACATGGGGTCCAAGGGTCACCAGCCACAGTGCTCAATGAAGCCACAGGCAGCACCAAACTCCACAACAGTTGCAATGCACTGTGTGTCTATGATTCCTTGGTGATGATTCAATGCCCTTTTCTGTGGCGTTATAGCTGCTAAGACAAGAAGTGTCTTGTGGCTTCCATTACTGCCA
>NSMO01001170.1:14049-26711 GCA_002588565.1 Coelastrella sp. UTEX B 3026
GTGCACTGTGTACAGCACTGTATGTGTGTTTGTGCTTCTATTGCGTCCTCATGCGGTATGGACGGCATAGGCAATGCGCTCATATAGGAACACTAGCAACATGAGCCATCAACATCTGTCATGCGGCGCAGCGTGCCCACAACCACTGGGCATGCATCGCCAGACAATTGGTATCTCCGATGTGAGTTTTGTAATGACCAGGGACAACATGGCAGCTGCAGGAATCATATGGATAACTGCTGGTTCACCTGCAAGATGAGTTTCCGTCTCAACATGATGACGTCAATAACTGTCTGGTGCAAGGTGCACCTTTGGCATATTCTTCTACTTCTTGGCATATGGTTCAGATACCGAGCATACTGCATTGTTCCTATCCTATCAACGGTGGCACCTCGATTCACAAACTTGTCAAAATAAACAAAGCCTCCTGATCAAAATTGACAGGCCACCCTAAACCACACTGCTGATTGAACTTCAATATTGCGGTAGCTACGGCAATCAAGGGTTGCCTGCCATAAAAACACGGCATACATACAACCCATGGGGGTATTACTGTATGCTACGCCGAAAACAACCAAGGTTGTGACCAACAGATGCTCACGCAGCCTCACACCAAAGAATGCAAGTGGCATCATGCGATACGTGCACCATCGCCTGCTCAACAAATAGTCAAACCAGTGCATGGGCTGCCGCCCAGACCAAAAGCTGTCACACTCAAAACATCGGCAACATCACATAGAAGCTTATGTTGGCATGGTGTGTGCAGTACACCAGTAGAGCCACTATAGTACAGGTCCATGCATTATGATTGCCCTAATCACCCTGTGAAATGCACAAGCCACAACTCTATGCCATGCTGCAGCAAACTGCACACTGTGCACTGGCAAACCGCTGGCCCAGTATACCACTGTGACCCTATACATTCATTTTCAACCAATTATTCGACAAAACCTCGTCCCGTATTGCCAGCAATTGTGGACCCCACCTCAGAGGTGTCTCACTCCAATACAACTTCCGTCCAGTTTCACTGTCAAACTGCCTGATCATCGCTGCATCCTGCTCTTCGGTTGTTACCTTTGGTGCAAGACCCCGTGCGAACGCCTCACCGTCCCAAGCTACATACATTGCATCAGGTGGCCTCTCAAGCCCATATTTTGGCACAAGCGCACTGCGGCCAAACACACTCTGTAGCAATGCTAATGCCACTGTCTGCCCGATGTCGTACTGTTTACCATCCAGCTCAATCCATAGATGGCGGGCACAGACATCTGGGCCACCGGGGGAGGGTTCTGCTATATTTGCGTACCCCAATACAAACCTAGGGTTGGCGTTGGGGTTCACCTTTTTGACTGATTCATAAAACAGTAGCGAAGCTGGTAGGCAGCATGAGGATATGTCTGCCTGCAGGAACTTCCGGTGTATGGCACTTGCAATGGCGTCATAGGCGGCTTTGTAGTCTTCTTTGGTGACTGTTTGCTGCACCTGTGACTGCTGGCTGGGTCCCTGTCCTGGGTGTCGCCGCTCCTGCTGCTGTTGCTGTCGCATGCTGACATCAGTTGGCTTGTGGACAGTCGTCTGCCCCTTCTTTCGCCCCCAACCTGACCCCCAAGCTCGCCCTTGATAGGCGTAAGCTACATGTAATCGCTGCGTCGGTTTTCGCGCTGACAACTGGCGCGACCTACAGCACGAACTGCTGATGTGCTGTGTGTGCCTTGTGCCAAGGCCAACGGACCTCTGCAGCTGCATTGCAACTCCCGCGCTGCTGCAGCCTGTAAAGCTGCCAGGGAAACCCAGGTGCTATCACACTCAACCACGTGCGTTGTAACTGCGTCCACCGGTAAGCAGTGCTGCTTTGGTACCACAGTACAAATGTTCTTACTAACTGCAGAGCTCACAGGGCGTCAAAACATACTGGGTTTCACAAACGTCCACATGCACCACCATTGAGCACTGCGACGTTACCACGCTGGTCGCTCGCGTCGGCAGTTCAAGAAGCCCAACAGGCGGAGTCGAGGAATTCAAATGAAGGCAAAGAAGAGACGGCCGCACGACGAAAGGCCTCAACTGACTTGTAAATCAGGCTCATATACCTTGTCACAGTAGTGCGGAACATCAAGAGCCGGTGTCTCAAACCACACACAGCTGTGACAGCTCCACCTGGACTCTAGGGCTCTGAGCCCAAGGGCAGCTGGGTGCACGCCGCCACATCAAAGTATTGAAACATCCAGCAGCTACGTACAGACTTTGAAGCATGGGGTGGATCAGCGGGGTTGAGCCCTGCTGGGGAGGCTTCAGGGTATAGCTTAGGCCCAGGCCCTACAAGTGCATACCAAAGCCCTGGAAGCGGTGCCAGAACAAGCAGCGTACAAGCTCTGCAGTTGCATCACCAGCTAGAGGTGTAGAAGAGGAGAGAAGCGTGAGGTTTGCAGCGGCACCTGCGGCTGATAGTGGGGCCGGAATTAGTTACCAAGCTCAGCAGCAGAGGGTTGCGGTAGGTGGTGCTAAAACAGAAGATGCGCCCTGGTTTGTTGGCGGGTCCAGGGCACAAACCAACAGTCCATTCAGGACGGCTGCTTCGTCGGCTGCACAGCCACCCCAGCAGCAGCAGCAGCCTGGTTATCTAGCAGCGGAGCGGTCAGAACGCTGGCAGCAGCAGCAACAGCAACCAAGTTGGCAGCAAGCACCACAGCAGCAACAGCAGCAGCAGCCTCAAAGCAGCTGGCAGCAACAGCAACCCAGCGCTGCTGTTGGTGCAAACAGGAGTTCCAGCCCCGTTCCTCAGCGGCCGGTCACCATGAGTGAACAGCTGCTGCAGGTGGCCCGGTACCCACACCATTTGGTACAGAGATGACAGTCACAGAAATCATGGCTAGGACCAAGGAGTTAGAGGACCTGCTGTTGGCATACTGCCAGGAGAAAGATGACCTGAATAAGGAGTACAGCAAGATGCCGTTGGGTGCGGGGAAGACGCTGAAAGAGCGTCAGAGGAAGCAGTTTGTGGAGCAGCGGTTGGAGGAGCTGGATTCGAATATCAGTAAGACACGCATGCAGCTGAAGAAAATCTTAGGGCGGTAGTGCTGCTGGTGTTGGCAGACCAATGCATGAGCATGTGTGGACAATGCGCATAGGGTGACTCTTTGAGTGAAGCTTCATCTGTTTGTGAGAACGTGCTTGGGCAAGTGCAGTGTCATTGACTCCCAACCCTGCTGTGATTCTCAGACTAGGCTAAGGCAAAGTGCTGTACTGCAGTATCACATGCTTTAGTATGTTTGGACCGCATAAGGTGCACTGTGTACAGCACTGTATGTGTGTTTGTGCTTCTATTGCGTCCTCATGCGGTATGGACGGCATAGGCAATGCCGCATGGCAGATGTTGATGCGCTCATGTTGCTAGTGTTACTATATGAGCGCCGCGCTCATATAGTAACACTAGCAACATGAGCGCATCAACATCTGTCATGCGTCGCAGCGTGCACACAACCACTGGGCATGCATCGCCAGACAATTGATATCTCCGACGTGAGTTTTTAAATGACCAGGGACAACATGGCAGCTGCAGGAATGATATGGACAACTGCTGGTTCACCTGCAAGATGAGTTTCCTTCTCAACATGATGACGTCAATAGCTGTCTGGTGCAAGGTGCACCTTTGGCATATTCTTCTTCTTCTACTTCTTGGCATATGGTTCAGATACCGAGCATACTGCATTGTTCCTATCCCATCGATGGTGGCACCTCGATTCACAATCTTGTCAAAATAGACAAGCCTCCTGATAAAAATTGACAGGCCACCCTAAACCACACTGCTGATTGAACTTCAACATTGCGGTAGCTACGGCCTTCAAGGGTTGCCTGCCATAAAAACACGGCATACATACAACCCATGGGGGTATTACTGTATGCTACGCCGAAAACAACCAAGGTTGTGACCAACAGATACTCACGCAGCCTCACACCAAAGAATGCAAGTGGCATCATGCGATACGTGCACCATCGCCTGCTCAACAAATAGTCAAACCAGTGCATGGGCTGCCGCCCACTGAGCTCTACTGGTGTACTGCACGCAACTTGCCAACACAAGCTTCTAGGTGATGTTGCTGATGTTTTTGAGTGTGACAGCTTTTGGCCGCCAGTAGAGCCACCATAGTACAGGTCCATGCATTATGTTTGCCCTAATCACCCTGTGAAATGCACAAGCCACAAGTATATGCCAGGCAGTAGCAAACTGCACAATGCGCACTAGCAGACTGCTGCCCAGTATCTACTATCTAGCACTGTAATCCTATGCAATCTACTTCAACCGATTCGTTGACAAGATCTCGTCCCGTATTGCTAGCAACTGTGGAGGTGTGCCACTCCAATACAACTTCCGGCCGGTTTCACTCTCAAACTGCCTGATCAGCGCTGCATCCTGCTCTTCTGTTGTTACCTTTGGTACAACATCCCGCGCTAAAGCATCACTGTCCCAACCCAGATACATTGCATCAGGCGGCCTCTCAAGCCCATACTTTGGCAGAGGCACACTGCTACCGTACATATTCTGTAGCATTGCTATCGCCACTGTCTGCCCTATGTCGTACTGTTTACCATCCAGCTCAACCCATAGATGGCGGCCACAGACATCTGGGCCACCGGGAGAGGGTTCTGCTATATTCATGTACCCCAGTACAAACCTAGGGTTAGCATTGGGGTTCACCTTTTTGACTGCCTCATAGAACAGTAGAGAAGCTGGTTGGCAGCATGCGAATATGTTTGCCTGCAGGAACTTCCGGTGTATGGTACTTGCAATGGCATCATAGGCGGCTTTGTAGTCTTCTTTTGTGACTGTTTGCTGCACCTGTGACTGCTGGCTGGGTCCCTGTTCTGGGTGTTGTCGCTCCTGCTGCTGTTCCTGTGGCATGCTGACATCAGTTGGCTTCTGGACAGTCGTCTGCCCCTTCTTTCGCCCCCAACCTGACCCCCAAGCTCGCCCTTGGTTGGCGTAAGCTACATGTAATCTTTGCGTCGGTTTTCGCACTGAGAGCTGGCGTGATCTACAGCACGAACTGCTGATGTGCTGTGTGTGCCTTGTGCCAACGCCAACGGGCCTCTGCAGCTGCATTGCAACCCCCGCGCTTCTGCCGCCTGTAAAGCTGCCGGTAATACTAGGGTGCTGTTACAGTCAACCACGTGCGTTTTCACTGCGTCTACTGCACCAGCTGGTGAGCAGTGCTGCTCTGGTACCACAGTACAAATGTTCCTACTAACTGCAGAGCTCACAGGGCGTCAAAACATACTAGGTCTCACAAACGTCCGCATGTGCCACCTATTGAGCACTGCGAAGTAATCACGTTGGTCGCTCGCGTCGGCAGTTCAAGAAGCCCAACAGGCGGGGTCGAGGAATTTGAACAAAGGCCAAGAAGAGACGGCCGCACGAAGCAAGGCCTCGACTTACTTGTAAACCAGGCTCATGTACCTTGTCGCAGTACTGCTGAAGATCAAGAGCCGGTGTCTCAAATCACACAAAGCTGTGACAGCTCCACCTGGACTCTAGGGCTCTAGGGCTCTGAGCCTTGCGGCAGCTGGGTGCACACCGCCACGTCAAAGCATTGAAACAAACCCAGCAGCTACGTGGAAGACAGAAGAAGCACCGCTATCGTCTCACGGGTGACGCTCATGGTACTAGGCAAAAATGCATATCGAGGTTTAGCCCAGCGCGCTGCTTCACTTGAAGAAATCAACCATTGTGGACCTACAGGTAGTGATGTCACTTGCGATAACCTCTTCAATTCCCAAAAATCCACCCCACTCGGGGTAAAAGATGCAATATGTCGCCACTGTACCTACGATCATAGAGGCAGATAGATTCGAGACAGGCTTGGCCCCATCAACATACAGCAGTGGCAGCAACAGCAGCAGCAGCAGCAAAGATGCAAGCGTGATAGCAGTACCAATTTCCAGCAGCTACTGTATACCAGGCACTCTCTCGTTCATTACCCACTTGATCTGGCACCACCACTGCTGCTGCCAGTTCACGAGGCCATGATTGCCGTGTTCTGTGTAAAGGGGTGGCAGCTGTTGTGGTTTCCACCTTGTGACAGTGCAAGCCGTGCTCAAAACTTCAAGACTGCATTCGGACGTTGGAATGGTCACTAAGCTGACAGCCAGCTAGCACCTGCAGCATTCAAAGCGTGGAGTGACACAGCAGCACGGCTCAACACTTGTGGAAGAGTCTCTTTAAAAATGGATGACAAGCAAGCCTGTAGGAATTAAGCACGAGCACAGTGGCTATAGGAGCTGCACATTGGTCCAGTCTATATGGCATATCACACATGATCGTACGATGGTCAGGAACTCACTGCCGCTGTCACCCCAATCATGTACGCGTGTACAAGTAGCACTGCAGATATGAAGTATCAGTGGCCTATGCCAATGGCCTCTGCTTGATGCACAACAATGCTACCAGGACTGCTGCCAGTAGCACAGCCAGCATCCAATCCAGCATTTGCCAGCCATTCCCACCATTGGAGGGTGGGGGGTGGGGGGTTGCAAGCAGTGGTGTCATAATCACCTAACCAACCCCAGCTAGGAAGACAACCACTGCTGAGTATGTTAGGGCGGTTCATCACTCCAGTCAACTGGCGTGCAACGTTGCACTGCAACAAGGTCCCTCAGCAGTCAGTATGGCATACTGACTGCTGAGGGACCGAGCCATCTTGCGTGGGCTTGTATGACTTACTGGCGATGCTGCTGCTTCAGCAAACAGAGCACCCGTTGCCAACAAGCCCAGCAGCAATGCTTCCATCCACTACTATGTATGCAGCAGCGTATGGGAAAGTCAGGCGTACTTGGTAGAGGCAGCAGCAATGAAACACAGACGCTTACACCCTGCATTACATGCCAAACAGCTGTTCACCAATGCACTTGACACGTGTAACAGCCTCACAGCACTTGGAATTTGTTGTGTACAACATGTTGCAGCCGCTAGTGTGCTTGATTGGGCTGCACTCAATGGCCTTACCCTGAAGACCATTCACTGCTGTTTCTGCGGCCTGCTGAGGGTGTCTGGTGACTACGGAGAGCTACTTCGTGGTCGGCTTTGAGCACTGGCAGTATGGCAGAAAGTCGGTTGCAACAATTGATCTATCTCATGAGGACAAGGAGGACTACAAGCGTCGAGCCGTATGTATGCATAGGCACGTACGTAGGCTGCTGCGGCAGGGGCTGTGACATACATCAATATAGCGGCAAAAAATGACCTGCGTCAGCGCAGCTGGTCCAGATTTCTGGGCGGGCTCGGAAAACGCGCCGGAACAGTCGGCGAGTAGCAGCTCGCACCGCGAAGCCCAATACCAGGTGATCCGATCGCACATCAGCGATCATCCCAGCGTAAGTAGTATCAGCACACAACCCATAAGCTGTCGTTCTGGGGAATTCACTCCTTCGTTCCTAGTCGCACGCAGCTGACGTGTAGCGTATGCCTTCCAAAAGCCGTGCTCGAATGATGATAAGGCGGCGAATCACGCTGTGTGAGCTAGCGCGGCTCCTGCTCCGCTTTCAGTACTGACGTGTATACACTATGGGAGAAATAAGCAAGTTACAGCTGTAAAATTATTATAACATGCTGTAAAAAATGGTAAAATAATGTAACACCTCAGGTGAGAACGTAAAGCAAAGTTACAAATACTGCTTGTAAACCACATATTAGATGTGTGTAACCTGATGGTAACATTTGGTAACGTGCCATGTAAACACGTATGTAAACCGGGCGTTTTGGCGTAAATTCCAGGTTTACATCTTGTAACCTTCTGCAACACATGCACCTGAACTGGCCAGCGCCTGCTGCTACCAAGTGCGTTGAGGGGGTTGGTGGCCGAGGTAATTCACAGGCCCGAAAGGACCGACATGACATATGATTATTTTTCCTGACGTCACTGACACTCAGTGTCAGGCTACAACAGAAGGTGCCATCGCACTACTGTCATCCGACTCGAGCACTGGGACAGCACACATGATCAACGTGTCTAGCAACCATTGAGTTTGGCACTTCAACAGTCATTGTGATGATCACAATGCCCATGGGGCCCACAGTGTTGCACATGCCGCTGCACAGAAGAGCCTGAAAACTGCCAGCGACCACTTTCAGCCTTGATCGAAAGCACAACTCCTGCACAAATGCTAGTTCCTGCAGTAATTCCAAGTTAAGCCACGCCATTGATCTTCGTCATCCTTTGCAACATATGCTGCCATACCACACCAACTCCGGGTATCACCAGCGGTAGTCGTAACAGCTATGTTGGCCTCAATAGCTTCGCCATCTGTGCTGTAATATGTCCAGTTACGCAGACACTCTGGATCATTGTCATTATCCGTGTACTTCCAAGCAAGGCCCTGAAACTTGCCATTATTGGAGCGGTAGGCGGGAAGCATGCACCAGCGCTTGCCAGTGCTGCCACTCACTCCACAACCTTTATAAGGGCCAAAGCCTGTACGAGTACGGCAGCAGCAGCAAATTTCAGAATGTTCAGTGTACGCAAGCCCTGGCATAGCTTGAAGCCAGTGCACAATATTCAGTCGCTGCAGTTTGTCTGAAGTTGTAATTGCGTAAACCGCATTTGCAGTAATGCCCACATGATCACATGTATGGCCATGAAGCTCAGCAACGCCATCTAACGCAGTGCAGTCTAGGTTTGTGCACGAGCAAATTAGGGCTGTCAGGAATGCTATCAGTGGTGTTGAGCTCAATTTGTTGCCCGTACGTACCATTTGGGGGGCATGTCACTGTTGCGCAACTGATACTGTCGTAATCATCCACCCAGCCCCACTCAGACACACAGCCATTGCTGAGTGGTCCAGGAAACTTGACAGTCCCAGTCACAGCAGACTGACTGCTGAGGGAGCGAGCCATCTTACGTGGCCTTGCATGATGACCTGCTGATGCTGCTGCTCCAGCTGACCAGGCACTAATTGCTAACAAGGCCATCACCATCGTAGCGATTCGACAATTCCCCTGCAGAAACGTATGCAGACTCAAGGGTGTGACAGGCTGTACTGGTGCAATCAGCAGAGGAGTAGCAGCCGTGATGCCTTTACACTGTGTGCCAGATGACTTGAAGCCATGTGCAGCTGTTGCTTTTGTCGTAGGCATATCATGCAAGCACTCAGGAAGCGTTGTGGCTAAGTGGCAGGTAGAATTGTGAGCTGTGCGCTTGACTATGTTGTCCATGTAACACCTACCTTCCTTGCCATACTGATGATGTTACTGGAGCGCTGGTGTTACGACCCGCGATCGGTTGGAGACTGCCGCCCGTTGTTTCGCTAGCGCTGTCTGCCTTGAGCACCAAAGAAAGGTATGACTGTTGAGCGCTATGAACGCATGTGTAGCTTGGCCGAGGTACTGGAGCATCTATTTATGTGCGGCAACCAGAGATGACCTGCGTTAATGCAGCGGACCCAAAACTTTACACACCGAGCCCGACTACCGGTAACAGGCAAGGAGCTGCTCGCACCGGCGAAGGCCACCCTAGCCTGAGGCTCAGGTGATGTGCCCAAAGTGATTTGATTACAATCACGCGACGAAAACAAGCACAAGACGCAGTTAGCTGCTCGCAGCTGTCAGCGCTAGCTCGTATCGGACGCCGTGCCACCCGACGCAGCTGACCTGCAATACCGCATACACAGAAACGTTGACCAAACCATCGCTTTTTAGGAAGAATTTCTGTAACTTTGAAAAGCAATTGTTCGCACAGGAGTATGATCAAAACGCGGAAACATGATATCCATCGCTCTTGCCTGTGAGCGACCCTGAGAAGACTTCCCAAGTTCAAGTCATAGAGATCAAGCATGGGTTCATACCGCTCAACGTTGTTGTGTATACGGTACGTGCCGGTTGCCAACGGTGCCGTGTCGGAATGCCTGAAGCAGGCCGCGTGATGCACGCTGTTTGAATGCAAAACCGGCTTCAAGCTTGTGGAACGTTTCTAGCCGTCCAGCTTCAACGCCACCAGGCGCAGGGCTCAGCAAACAGGGGTGGGGCCGCCATATTCGCAGATTTGAAGCTGGTCACTCCAGACACGAGGAGCATCACGGCATCGCTGGCGAAGGCATACACATCGCTAACGCAGCATGCCCTCGGCTGTGTGCATGTTGATTGTGTAGGAGACAATTGAGGGGACATAGACTGTTGACTTGCCGACATCACCGGCAGCACACCGGAAGGTATCATCATACAATACCGCCAGTACTGACCGTGTCCGACATGAGTCATAGGAAAGACACGCACCAAAAACAACCAAGAACAAAAAGGTCACCGCTACCAACGTTAACAACAGGCCTACACCTGCTTGCTGTGCCCATCACCTTCAGCAACAACGGTATCTTCAACACCTGCTGCATCCCCAGGATTTCTGGTTTCACTGTCTGGAACGTCACTGCTGATAGAAGCCCTTCCTGGCTCTGCTGTCAACCGTGGGTCCACTGCAGACATGCCTGGAACAAAGTCGCCTAATGGTGAATCTGCATTTGCTGGATGCTGCTGCTTGGTCCCTTGCTCCTGTAAGTGCAGCTGCTCCCCACCCCCCGCAGGCGTAGTGAGCAAGTCCTCAGCTGGTTCAGGCTCAGAAGCAGGGTGTATGACAGCTTCCTGCTGCTGCAGGGGTACAACAATAGTACCTTGATCGGGTGCAACAGCAGCAGTCTGCTGCTGCTCGTGTGGCTCAAGAAATGCAGGCTGGTCAGGCAGCTGCTGTGACTGCAGCTCTTGTCGCTGAAGAGGGTCTGCTGACCCCTCCTGCTCCTGAGGAGGACTTTGCTGCATTGGCTGCCCCTCCACCTGTTGCTGCACGTGCTGTTGTGGACCAAGTGGCTCTAGCCGATCAGAGACATCATCCTGCTGCTGTGAGTCATTGTGTTGCTGCAGGTCTTGAGACGTGATCATGGCTTGCTGCAATAGATCCTGCCCTTGCTGGGCAGCAGTTTCCTCCTGCTGCTGCGACCATAGCTGCTGCTGCTGCTGCTGCTGGCGTTCCCTTGAAGCCTGCCGCAGGTCTACTTGGTCAGGCTCTTCAGATACATGTAGCTCTTGCAGCTGGGCAGCCGGCTGTTGTGCTGCCTCTGATGCCTCATGCGGCTGCAGCGGGTCTGCCCCAGGGTCCTCTGCTAGCTGCTGCTGCTGCTGCTGCTGCTGCATGGCTTGCTGTTCTTGCTGGTCCAGTACCTGCACCTGGTGCTGCTGCTGCTGGTGCTCTGGCCAATGCCCACAGAGAGGCGCCAATGCATCACCATAGAGCTTCCGCAGGTGTGCCGCATGCTGTTCAACCAGACTGACTGCTGCAACGGCCTTCTCTCCTGATGAGAATGCCAGCACCCAGTGACCATCAGCTAACTGACGCATAGCTGACAGCAGACCACCCTTCTTAGCAGCTGCAGTCTGCGGGGAACAGCAACAGACGAGCAGATGTGTCACCAAAGATAGACAGCACATCAATTGGGCGATCTGAGCACAAGTGGTGTACTTCACAGTATTGCAATTGTGGCTCAGCTGTCGTATATCAGCAACAACTACAGCCACTTTTGTCAACCATTCATGTAAAAAGTCAAAAGGAACCTGTTGTGCTCTTCCAGCAAGTAAACATGTACGTGCATCTTCAACTCTCAAAGCGGCTACCACCCTACACAGCCCCCACCTTGATGACCCTCAACAGGCCCCTGACACTTGGCCTCACATGCACATGGAGCCACTTTTGCACCCCTGGGTCTGTGTACGGAGCTGCTCCAAGCACAGGTGCCACAGAAAGCACTATCCCAGCCTGGGGCCTGCTAGGTGATGGATCAGCTATCACAGTCACGGGCAGGGACCGCAGCAAGCTGGCCTGCAGGTGCTGCAGCTGCGCAGCAGAGACTGCAGCATCCTGGGTTGCACTGCTAGCTGTGTTACTGCTGTCTGGCTGCTGTCCTGTGGTGGAGCCTTGTATGGCTGCCAGCTGCCTACGTGATAGGCCAGCAACTGCAGCAAGCACAAGCAGGAGGCAAGGGTTTGTTGATGCTGTATCAGGCATTAGCATGCTCGGTGGTAGATACAACAGTGCGCTGCACATGTTCGCCCAGCTCAGAGAATTGGACACGAGGTTGCAGGTGGGAACTCCTTGCAACCCACCGAAGCAAAGAGCAAAAGAAATGCAGTTCGTTGTAACGCTGAGTACAGGCAGCACACCTGCAAAGAAGACCCTTCTCTCCTGTCCTGGTGCAAATGACACAACACACTGCAGTGCTGAACCAGGTGCCAGGTCAACTTGGTAGCCCTCTTGTATGTCCACCTGCTTCAGGTCAGCTTCTGTTACAATGGGTACTGTAGGACTGCTGCTGATCACACCAGATGACAGCAGCTGCACAGCAAAACATACACACAATTTGCAACGAAGTCAGCACCTGCGCTTTGCAAGGTCACATTATCAGGAGATGCACAAGGCAGACTGCTGCGCCAGTATGCCACAGCAGGGCCCGTGACAGGCCTAGACGAGCACCGCACAAAGTAAGCTGCATACTTGGCCACCGCAAGCCAGGAGCTGGTTAGTAACCAGGAGTGCGATTAGGGACAGCATCCTGTGTGCAACAAGCATGTCAGCTGCCCCTTGTAGGGGTAGCCTCTGCCTGATAAGGTGAGCACACATTATCAGCAGGTGTCA
>NSMO01001171.1:10345-26014 GCA_002588565.1 Coelastrella sp. UTEX B 3026
GTTTTTCGGCTCAAGTGATGAATGTGCGGGTTCTGCTGCTGCAGTGCCCTGCCTTAGTCGCGCCAGCGAGATGGAAAAGTATGATCCCAAGGGTGAATTTGCGTTAGCTGGTGACGAAGAAGGTTGGGTAGCCACCCACCAGGACCCCAAAGCAGACACAGCAGCAGCTGCAGCAGCAGAGCAGGACATACTTGACCTTGATGATCCTGAGCCAGCTGCTAGCAATCAGGGAGTGCGGGCTGATGATGACGAGGTGCCAGACATCTCGGAGCTGGAGCTAGTAGAGCCAGATGACGAGGTGTGTGGTGCAGAATGCCAGACAACGGTTGGATAGACAGCAATTACGCATCATTGCGTTGCTTTGTTGCCAGGGCTGCTGCCAAGCAGTCTGATTGTTAGAGCCATGTAGTGAGCTATGCAGGCAGAGCTGGCACACCTCGCATTCTGTTGGTGTGTCTTGTACATGATTTGCTGTACAGAGTGGCGGCAGGGCTGTATCCTGCTTGCCTGGACAACCGAAATTCATTGTCAGCAGCAGTTCAGCACCTGCTGATCAGCTGCGACCGCAAGCTCTGCTCTCAGTGCCGCCTTTGTTACCCACACTGCACAGTCAGCCTCCTTGACCGTTGGTTTGCCTTGCTGTTTCTGCCCAGGCAGCCTTGCCAGCTCCTATACCTGACGCTGAAGAGGGGGCTGGGGCTGGAGCCGCTATCAAGCGCACGCGCACCTATGACTTGTACATTACATATGACCAGTATTATCAAGTTCCAAGGTTCTGGTTGGTGGGCTTTGATGAGGCCAAGCAGCCACTGCGGCCGGAGCAGGTGAGACTACTGCAGGGGCACTGCCAGCAGCAAAAGTATCTTAGCACACACGTTTGTGGAGGAAGGGGGTCACTATGTCAAACATCATATGCCGCGGGAGCAGGGCTTTTTGGTGCTTCTGGTTGTTGCTGGCGCTTGTAGCTGGGATACATGGAACATGGTATGCCGTGAACATCAACCAGGGATTTGAAGCAGCGAGTGTCTGCTGTCGTCAAGCTTTAAATGAGCGACAAGCACAACCCCTATTGTCTGCAGGTGCTTGAAGACGTATCTGAGGAGCATGCACGGAAGACCATCACGGTTGAGCCTCACCCCCACCTGGCAGTGAGTGCTGCGTCAATACACCCATGTCGACATGCTGAGGTCATGAAGAAGCTTGTCGACAACTTGATAGCAGGAGGAACCGAGTTCAAGTTGGAGCAGTAAGTGTCTGATGTCATGTACATAACCCCCAGCTGCTTGCTGATTCCTTATGACTACTCTTCTTCTTTTTGTGCTTGCCTTGGGCAGCTTGGCTGACTATTGCCTGATGCTTTACCCGTGTGCTGACGTATACACTTTCCCTTCTTTCCTATCGCAGGTACCTTGTGTTGTTCCTCAAGTTCATTGCTTCTGTGGTACCCACAATACAGTATGACTACACCATGAGCGTGGGAGGTCAATAGTGTTGGGTTCATGCGGCACAATCTTTTAAAACAAACTAAGGCCATGCACACAGGACAGATGCGCTGGCAAGAGCTGTTGTGCCATGCAAGTAGGCAAGCAGCTGGTGTACTTCTTCGCGGGGGTTGCAGCACACAGTAGACAGCACGGTGCGGTTTGCAGCCATGTCTTCATTGAGTGCTATATGTGGAGTGCCCAAGCAAATTTGTATGATGTTCTCAGCGGTTCGGCAGTGGTGATCAATGGATCATATAGGCTGCTCAGCAAATGCTGCCCAGTGCGTTTGCCAATGGCAGTGCACTGCACACGTGTTGCAACCGAGGGTGGCAGGATGCAACCTTGGAGCCAATCCCTTGGCTGACATTCCTGGATGTGTACTTGGCATACTTGTTGGATTTTGTTCATTAACTATTACGAAGTTTTACTTCTGTTATTAGATTTAAGTTGGGGTCCCGCTTGATTGCGGCAGGGAAAACCGTGACTGGGTGCTGCATGGTCGTCAGCAGGGCATGGGCTGGCCATGGACCGTCAACGGTCAGCTCCCTTTGGCAGGTGTTGACGAGCTGGTGATGAAGGGGACTGTGCTCACATATGATCAAGGGGTACTATATAGTGCCCCTTGATATGACTTCCGGGCGCGCAAACCTAGCTGGCAGCTTGAGGAATTACGCACCGTTAGTAACAGGTGGGACGGCAATTCAAAAAATTCGCGGGGCGCCGAAGGTCGAGCAAGCTGCTGATACCCTCGCGTGCACAGCAAAGTGGTTTGAGAGCGCCCCGAGAGTGACTTTGCATCTATGCATGGAGCAAAACTGGCGTTTGTGCGGCCGCTTGCTGGGTCGCGTCCGCTGCGAGATGGCTCCGTTTAAATACACGGTCAGTCATGCTGAAAAGCGCAAAATGGTAGACTGCTTTACTTCACGGGTTGTCCATGACGAGCACGTGCGTTGGCCGTATCAGCTGCGCATCGACCTCGTATGGGCGTTGTCTCGCAGCCACTGGAGTCTTGCGTCATCTATCTCATGATGTTTGGGAGCGGGAACGTGTGTGTTCTGGCCTGCACGGACACCGCTGCGATCGTTTGCACTGTTACTGTTGTCGCATGCAGGTGCTACTTCTATCCCTCGTCTGTAATGGTTTGTTGCCCAGCAGGGCTCAGCCTATTGCATATGACACTCCAGAATACCTACAAGCTGAGATGAATGGTGAGGGCGACTTGAGCATGGGGCGCTCAGCTGTGAACTCTGACTGCTGGGCTTCAGCAATCTGCTGTGGTTCTGCTTACGAACATGACTGTTCGCTGCAGGGCTGATGTCACTGAAAGCGGCGATTGTAGGAGGTGCAGATAGTTCCGTAGCTTCCATAACGGGAACATGGATAAATAGCAACACCCCATGCCATGTGCAGGACGTCGCCTGCATCAGCTGTGCCCCAAACCCTATGGATGCTACTACTCCATCATCCTTGCCGGCCGCCTCTGGCCCCGAAGCCTGTGGCAAACAGGTTCCAGGCTACAGCGATAGATATTACTGCAAGTAGGTGCCTCGTTGGCTTTGTGCACTGGACATCTGCAGCTGGCAGCAAGTGCAGGAACGGTCGGCTGACAGCCCGGGCTAGATGCTGGCACGCTTGTGCAAAGGGTTTGAGCTCAGGACTGCTGACAGCTTACTCTACACCTTGTGTTGCCACGCAGCTTCTATGGAGTGGGTTGTGCTTTGTCAAAGGTGGCCAGGATTGAGTTATCAAAGTGAGTACTCTTGCAGCAAGTGCGGGATCTAAACTGCCATGACAGCGCCACAAGATTGTAGCCAGGACTTGCTTCAGCTGCGCATGTCAGGACATTGTTCAACTGCACACTCTGCTTATGAGCCCATATGATAGTCAGTATATGCAGTGAACGTGAGTTTGCTGTTCTACAGTGGCTGACAGTGATGTATGGTTACCATGTGCTGCAGTATGGGACTTACTCTGCAGCAGGTCCCAGAGGCAATTGGACAGTTGACTTGGTTGAGCCATGTCTTCCTCCAAGGCAACACAGCTCTTTCAGGGCCCCTGCCCAGTTGGCCCAACCTATATTTGATGGCACTGGGTTTGGCAGGCGTGCCAGCGACAAACTATGGTTCTTTGCCTGTGAGCTGGGTTCACTTTGGGAGGCTGCAAGACCTTGTTATAGCAAACATGAGCGTTTCAGGCACCATCCCCTATATTGGCTCTGTTTCAAGTGTATCAAGCATCAGCTTGGAGAACATCCACTTCACTGACGTATCTGCCTCGCTTCCTGAAGACTGGGGCGAGTGGCACAACATCCAGAGCATCACACTCAGAAATGTGACGGGACTGCGGGGTGGCATCCCTTCATCCTGGGCTTCCAACATGTCCCAACTTAAGAACTTGACGATCAGTGGCGTGACAGGCATCATTGCATCCCTAGATGCACTCTCAGGGTTCAGCAGCAGCATCAACCGGCTGGACCTGTCTAACAGCAACATCCCCGGTACACTGCCTCCTAGCTGGTCCTCAGCTTTTCCTAGTCTGCAAGTACTCAACCTTAGTAGGAATGCACTGTCAGGTGAGCAAGGGTACGGATGATCTCATCAGCAGCCTGCAAGTGCAATTGCCATTTGAGCAAGTAAACTTAATTATTGGAGTACTGTTGGCACCCGCTTGGCATATGCAGCACTATATACCTGCTGGATGTGTATGCAGGGTCGCTTGTTCCCAGCTGGAACAGCCTGGCTCCTTCCCAGTACACCCTCCTCGACCTCTCACACAATAAACTGCAAGGTAATTGGGCTGAATGTATGTGGAATGCAATGGTGTATGTGGTGTTCCTCGGAGCCCTCTGGTCCGCCTAAACAAGCTTGGCTAGCACCATCCTGTCATGTACAGCTCCTACATTGTACTGTCAAGGCACGTCAGTAGCCATCTCAATGCAGGATGCTGTATGTTGGGTGTGTGATGCATTGTTGTACACCTGCAGGCCCAATCCCAGACTGGTCCAGCAAGATTGGCACCTCATCAGGATGGTCATCTATCAACCTCTCACATAATCAGTTTATTTGTGGGCCCATTCCCTCTTGGTTCAATGCAAGTGCATCACTCATTGTCGGTACCAGTTTGGGCCAGGGCTGCGCAGCTGCATGGAATCAGTCGTCCCTCAGTGTGCTGGCTAACTCTCCTGTCACTGTGGGGTCCTCTGTCAAAATCATCGTCACACTGAAGGACAGTGACGGAGCACCAGTGACCAACCTGCCACTGTCAAACTGTCAAGTGCAGATTATTGGTAAGTGTCATTCCTGTCTCAACCCACTTCAGCTCAGCTAGCCATTGCAGGCATGCTCGAGGTCGGAAAAGTTCTGTTGCTTTTCGGGTTCAGAACAGTGCCTGGCGGTGTACGCCACGCGATACTGTATGACACACTGCTTGACCTATTGCTGCAGGTGCAACATACCTGGGTTGCTACAGGGATAGTGATGTCAGGGCAATGGAGCAATTATACACAGACGACTATGTCTCACACAGCACATGCATGCAGGCGGCGCTAAGCAAGGGATACAAGTATTTTGGTATCGAGTGGAACTGGTGCTGGGCCTCCAATGACTACAACAAGGCCACTGGTTATGGCACTACTATGGACTGTACTATCAAGTGTCCTGGAACTGGCCAGGAAATGGGAGGTGGCCCGTGGGCGATCAGTTTATTCCGCACTGGTGCACCGTCAGTGCAGGAAGGCTCCTCGCCAGGTAAGCTGAACATTGGGCAAACGAGAGGTGCTGGCGCAAACCGGCAAAGCAGGAAGTTTCTGCTGTCAATGTGCCTTGCACCTGTATTGCCATCACTTGTAGTAGCTGCCAATGTCCTTGATGCTTGTGACTGTGTTAAATGCAGCTGCATCTGAGAGCTATACCACTGCTGTCCTGTACAGGCTACAAGTACATTGGCTGCTACACGGACGCCATGGATCCAAACCGTGTGCTGCCCGACCTGCTTGCAAGTCATGGCAGCATGACAGTGACTCTGTGCCACAACATGGCTAGACAAGGGGGCTACCAATTCTTTGGGTTGGAAGCTTTTGGCTGTTGGGCTGGGACTGAAGGCGCTCGTGCTATACAGTACGGCGTCAGTAGTGGCTGCAATCAGGGATGTGCCGGAAACGGCTCACAGATATGTGGTGGCTCCTGGTCCATCAGTTTGTATGAGATTGAGCAGAACAGGTTCACCGATGTCGGTAAGCAACCCAGCCTGCTTTAGCTGGCCGCCTGATGTAGCATATGCTTCAGCGTCGCTGCCACCATCACAGTTCGTTATGCTTGCTTGCCGGCTGTGAACTGCAACAATCTGACTGGATCTGATGTTGACAAGTGTTGGTTGTGATTTGCAGGGGTCAGCTGCAGCAGTCTCACTCCAACAGGCACCCCTGGCTCCTTTACCATCAATCATACAGTAGCTTATGAAGAGAAACTTGCCATTCACCTTGCACTTGATGCACACATAGTGGGCCAGTCTGTGCTGGACATCCATCCTGAACCCCCGAAGCTCTATCCCAGTACCCTGCAACTGGCAGATCAATATCTAGACCATGTCATTGGTCAAGACATTGTATTGCAGCTCAGCAGCAACACCACCTACTCCTACCTCAACAGCATCAATGGTAGCTGGCAGGTGTCAATAGAAACTCCTGCTGTGCCTGCAAAGACAGTGTTGGGCACCATGCAGCAAGGTAGCAGGTCTGCTGGGGCTTACTGGTGAAATTTCACGGTGCCAGGAAGCACTCTTGCACAGGTAAGACTCATCACCTCAGGTATCACTGAGGGGTCCTGGTTTTGTAGTATCTGCGTTAATCTGGTGAATTGAACACCAAGGGCCGGTCTACCCACTGGCAGTTGCCAGTCCTATGCTCTTCTGAAACATGCACACATACTGCGTACTAATTATAACACGTCTCCAGTATAGTAGACTCTACTATAAGTTGGCGCCGCCTGTGTGTGTACATGCTATGCAGACGGGCAATTACACGTTTCATGTTGATATGCCAGCCACAGTTGGCATTTTGACTGTCTTCAACAGCCCGCTCGCAATCACAGTAACCCCAGTCCTTTTCCTATCAGCCCCTGCCCCATACCTGGGTGCAAATGTCAGTGTAAAACTACAGCTCAGAGGCGTAGTCAACGAAAGTGCCGGGTCTGGGCAGGACTGCAGCTTGAAAGCCATTCGTAAGTGTGTTGGCAGCATGCTATATGTGTTGGGATAGTTTGTGCCTTTGCCATGCCACGTCGTTGATGCACTCTGGCGGTGACAGGCATGTTTGATTCAGGGAGACGGAATTCACCCACTTTGCAAATGCTTCAATCGTCCACGAGTGCCATATCAAAAGCAGCTGTCCAGGATATATCATCGCTCATCGCAAGCCCCAGCGTCCGTTGTGTGTGTGCAGAACTCCCACCCAGTGACACATCATGTTTGATCAGAATAGAACATACACAGTATTGGGGCTCTTTGGACTACCCAATCCATCTGGGAGGCATTGAACTGTATGCCAGGGATGGCAGGCAAATATCACAGGCAGAACTGAGCTACAGAGCTTCCAGCATATATGAACCCTACCAATTGGCATACCTGTTTGACAATGATCCTAGCAGCATGTGCCATACTCACCCATATGATTGGGAGCCATTTGTGGAAATCTACTATCCCTGCCAGCTCGGACTGAGAAATGTATATGTCACCAACAGACTGGACTCCTCGCAGTACAGGATCAACTATCAGATCATGCGCTTCTACGATTACCAAGGGCGTCAGTATGCACAGCATCAGTTTGCCAACAGCCTGCAATACTACAATGTCACTCCAGGTGGGTTGCAGCTTCATGTTAGAGCTTCAGCGCTTGCTGATATCTTCTCTGCTGCGGGCAGGATACCTTTTCTGTTGTGAGGGAGCAATGCCCTGGTCAATGCAGGGCTGCGCTTGTGTTAACTACTGAGGGCGAGTTAGAGTGTGCTGGGACTGCTTTCAGCTGTTCTGTCTGCCGTGTAGGGGAGTATCCTGGTGAGACCATCAGCTGCTCTGCTGTCCCAGTGCAAGGTGACCCCAGCACCCATTTATACAGCTACAAACTGAATCAACTGGGTCCACTATCCTTCTATCTGTACTTGGGGCAGTTCATACTTGGTCAAGCATCTGTCAGTGTTGGTTATGCCCCTCTGGATAACAACAAGGTGCAAACGGCGACAGCATTCTTGCCTAATTCTCCAAACGTGACAGCTGGGCAGTCAGTGATTGTACAGCTGAGCAGCGGTACCAGCTTTGAGACCCTATCCAACAGCGGAGTCAGCTGGAGCGTCTCAATACTGTCACCTGGCAGCACCGCACCTGTAAGCCTTGGGATGATGGCACCAATTGGTCAGTCTGGTGGATTAAACACCTGGGGCTGGACTGTAGAGGGGGATTACTTGACCAAGGTGGGCTAGCTAGCTGTCGCTGGTTGTAGGTTTCTTGCTTGTTGCAGTTCTGATGCCTGCAGGAGTAATACTGCTGATGTACGTACCTGGCTATGTATTCTGACAGCATCAAATGCTACAACTCTGTGCACTGCAGGCCGGCCTACACCAGATCATCGTGGGCCCCCCCCGGCACCAGCACTCCCAGCATCAACAACAGCACACTCAGCCTCACAGTCTTGCCAGGTCTCCCTTACGTGTATGCATCTGTCATAACTGTATCAGCTGGTTCACCAGCCTACGTCGGATCTGAGGCCACCATCAATGTGGTACTGAGGGATGCTTACAGCAACCCTGTTTCCGCCCCCGACCCGGCGTGCCATGTCCAGCTGTCTGGTAAGCTCGCCAGCTTTTGAGCAATGCCAATGAATCATGTCCCTCACGCAGCTTGCGCATCAATCACAGCACACAAGAGTCCTCTGTGTTAACAGTAAGATCTGGCAGTCCATGCCAGCATCAAAGAGGGTCCCATGCATCATTGGTTCTGGCAGCGAGCCTGCGTGCTGCATGCCACCTGCTCCAAGTTGATTTGTCTTTGAGGTCTTCTGCATGACACTTGCACAATGTCTGGGTGCATTGCAGGCTTGACATACTTGGGCTGCTATAATGCCTACTCTCAAGGCCTAAGAGACCTGATTGCGGATGGCTCTGTCAGTATCGCCACATGCTACCGTGCTGCATTAGGCCGCGGTTATAAACTGTTTTCCTTGCAATATGGCCAGCAATGCTGGGGTGGCAACGACTATGTGGCCGCCACCCGGGATGGCTTGAGCTCCGACTGCACTGTGTCATGCTATGGCAACTCACGGGAGGTCTGTGGGGGTGGCAATGTAGGCTCACTGTACAGAATAGGAGCACCGTCATCATCTGAGGCTGCTGCGCCCGGTGAGCATACAGAAGATGTTTGTCTGCCTCTTTCTGACGTCTCATGTCGGCCAGGCCACCCTGTACAGGTTACACGGTGCACGATCGGTTGCTCTGCAGATGCCTGCATGTCCTGCACCAGCTTTGTCACATCGGCACGTGCTCATGCTATTCTGAGTATCTCACACTGTCCCTCTGTGCCTGCGTGCAGTTTCCAGATATCTCGGATGCTATGCCGAGAACTTATATTCCCGTGGCCTGCCTGACCTGCTGGGCAATGACACTGCGATGACATTTGACCTTTGCTACCAAGCAGCTTCAACCAGAGGCTATACCTTGTTTGGCATGCAAGCTGGTGTATACTGTTATGGGGGCTTCAACTACCAGATGGCCACTCAATACGGACCCACCAGCAGCTGTGATCGTGGCTGCCCAGGTTCTCCTGGCCAAAGGTGTGGGGGGACATATGCCTCCAGCCTTTACCAGATTGATGCTGCCCCGGTCAATGCTTCTACTGACAGAGGTGAGAAATGCAAACAGGGCAAGTTCACTTGATGTGAACTGCCACAGCTTGATTGCACTACTCATCGGGCCAACACCTAGGCGGATTGGCTGCCGGGTCTCTTGTCATCAACGCAAGTCTATCATACCACATGTGCACCACCTTCTGACCGTTAAGTTGTGTCTGTGTGCAGCCATATCTTGCTCCAATTTGACACCTTCGGCAGATGCTGGGGCCTTCTCAACGAGTATTACTCTGGCCACGTGGGAGAAGCTGGTTGTGTCCCTGGTGGCAAGCAACCAGGCCAGCGAGCTGCAAACTATAGATGTCAACCCTCTGCCACCAATTGTACATGATGGCAATCTGGCCTTCCTGAACTTATCCAGCAATCCCATTGCCGGAGGTCCAATAGTGTTGGAGCTTTTCAGCAATACCAGCCATGGCGCTTTGACAAGCTCTGGAACAGGGTGGTATGTATGTGTGCTAGCACCCAACTCCAGCAATGCAACAAGGGTGGGCAGGATGCTACCTTCCTTGGAGTCTGAGGGCTTGTTCTATTGGAACTTTACAGTGCCAAGTATCAGCCTTACAAAGGTAATGCTGTGCTAAACGGGTCTGCGGCCGACCTTTGGTAAAAGCCTAGGCTCTCATGCTCACCATGCGACTATGTAGGTGGTGAATATATTAGAAGCTAGCCGTTGATGCAGCAATGCAGTCTCACACTTATTGTTGTGCTTTCTGTTTGTAGGCTGGAGAATATCTGATATCTGTAGTACCACCTGATGGCACAAATGCTACAGTACAGAGTAGCCCCCTCAATGTCAGTCTTGCTGTTGGGAGTGCCAACGCTGCACAGTCACTGGTCCTTGTGTCCACTGTATCTGGGCCAACTGTTGGATCAGAGCTGCAGTTGAACATAACCTTCCAGGATGCGTATGGCAATGTGCAACCAGACCCAGACCTTGCTGCATGCAGCTTGAACTTCTCTGGTAAGCAACAGCATGTGCGGGAAGCAATAGCCCTGGATTGCAGGGTGCAGTATGATCGCTAGGCTACAAGCCTCCTCTGCGCTTACATTTTTTGAACATCCTTGCTTCTGGCTGAGAATGATGCCAGTGCATATGACACATTTTGGTCAGTGTACATTGGAGTTGGAGTACTGAAACGCCGACCTGCTCTTTTGCGTGTTGATGCAGTGTTGACCTACCTAGGGTGTTATCGTGATGCTGAGTCACGAGCCCTGGCCGCTGAGATACTCCCCAGGGGCAGTATGACCCTTGACATATGCCTGAGGGCAGCACTTGCAGGAGGGTACAAGTACTTTGCCATGCAGAATGGTGACAGCTGCTTGGCAAGCAACAACTATACATCCACGGTTGCATATGGGTGGAGCCCTGACTGCAATTCGCTGTGTAGGGGCGACTCTCAGATGTACTGTGGTGGACCATTGGCAAACAGCGTCTACAGGATTGGTCCCAGTGACCTGCAGGAACCACCAATTCCAGGTATTGGCAGTTCAAACCTCTCAGCAAGTCTGTCACGCTTGTGCTCCAGCATATTAAGCCTCTGTGCTAACCTGCTGTAGCATTGTATCTGAGAATGATGCAGACGAGGATGCCAGAGCCATTCATAAAAATACCACTGCAACCATGTGTCTGCTGCAGTTGCTGACTACAAAGGGTACATGGGCTGTTATGCTGATGCTTCATCCCCATCGGACAGAGCTTTACCAGACCTTCTGTTTGACAGTCCTTTGATGAATGGCACAATATGTGGAGCGTTGGCCAAAGAGCGTGGCTACAGTTTTTATGGCATACAGCAGCAGTCACAATGCTACGGTGGTTTCGACTACAAACAGTCTGTCAGATACGGGCCTGGCTCATCCTGTACCATGCCGTGCTATAATGCACCCTCCGAAAGATGTGGTGGCTACCAGTCAACGAACCTCTATCAAGTTGCACCTGCACCAGCTTCTAACACCACCAGTGAGTGGACACTTGCCATGTGCATGTATCGAGGCAGCAACAGGACTCAGATGCAGGCAGGGTGCAGTGGTGGTTAACATCACCAGATATGTGCTGATCTTGCAGGATGTGCCTTCATTTTTGCCGCAACATGCGTAAACCTCTCTACCCTGCGCAATTTTACTGCCAGCACTGTGCACCTTGATGTCTCTTGCCAGTACTGATAGGCCGTGTCTCTCAATGCGATGCAGGTTTCACTTGCTCCGCTCTGAGCTCCACTGCTGAACCTGGGGTATTCACGGCCAACCAGACCCTGCAGTTCCCTGGGAAAACATTAGTGTCCTTGGTTATCGACTCTAAAGCAGCACTGGGACAAGTCCTGGCAGTTGCACCAGCCGCACCCGCCACTTTCAACGCAACATTCTCTTTCCTGAACCTTCCAGCCAGCCGAATGGTGGGAGAGGATGTGTCTCTGCAACTGATCACCAACACAAGCTTTGAGGCCTTGACCAGCAGCAACACAGGCTGGGATGTATTGCTGACATCTCCTCGGGCTGAGGCTTCCACAAGGCAGGGCAGAATGGTGCCTGCGACATTTTCGGATGACATCTATTATTGGAACTTCACTATACTGGGCACCAGCCTGACAAAGGTGTGTTAAGGCAGCGCCACATAGCAATGCTTCGCCGCCTCACTTACAGTTGACCTCCACAATGGATGGAGTCGCGCTGATGGCTGTGGGAATTGCACATGTATTTGACCCAGAATTGTCCCAGCTCACTGGCGGGTGACTGACTTCAAGAGTCAAGGACAGACAGCACTTGGCAGAGTTCCCTGAAAGTGAAGAGTAAAGTGTGTTTGTGCCTCACTCTGAACCCGTGTCCATAACTTGTAGGTGGGCAGTTACCTGGTGGAAGTGTCTCCGCCACTTGGTGACACCAATGTCACAGTTGCAGAATCTCCCCTGAATATGACCCTCCTAGCAGCTGCACCAGATGCCATGAGGTCACAGTGCACTGTGACCGCAGCTCATTGGAACATAGGAACACCCATCACCATCAAAGTTGAGCTAATAGATGCGTATGGCAACACTGCAGCAATGCCAGAAGATGCTTGCCAGGTGGAGCTATACGGTGAGCACTGCACTCATAGTTGCTGGATGTTGGGCTGTCACTGGATAAGACTTAATTGCGCCCTGATGACTTCCATGGTTGTTGCCAGCAAGGGGCGTCAGACATATTTTCATTGCGCTAAGTTAGGCAAATTTCGGGCTTACAACAGGGCTTGTCGTGCTCATGGTGTCCTTGAACGATCCATACAATAATCAACTTGCAATGTGTCTTCTCTGTAATCCATCAGGCGCAACCAATGGGACATTGGAGCAGTACAACTGCTCAGAGCTCCAGGCAGCAGGCAGTGTTGGAGTCTACAAGATGGACTATGTGCCAACGTTTGATGGGCAACTCAGCGTATTCCTGTCCCTACAGTCCATAGCAGTAGGAGGAGCTGTGGTCACCATTGGATCCTATGTTGACTACACCGTATATGACGGAAGGTTGGAATTCCTCAGCCTACCAGACAAGCCAGTAGTCGCCCAAGCCATCACCATGCGCCTGCTTAGCAGCACAAGCTACCCAGCCGTCACGAATATCGGTAGTGATGGCTGGATGCTCTCACTTCTGGGGCCTGGGATGGACAACAGTACACAGCTGGGGCTAATGCAACCTGGAGCTGCAAGTGCTAATGGGTCTTATTGGGAATTCACTGTTAGTGACGTCTATGTTACCAAGGTAGGAGGCTTTCTGCTTGCATTGGAGGCTACATGGAGCCGCGGAACCAGGCAGCATACAAGGACTTGTTGTATTGTTGTTTGACAGTGTCAACCGTTTGTGTGGCACTTCAGCCATGCAGTGGCACTTCAGCCATGCAGTGGCACTTCAGCCATGCAGAGGCACTTCAGCCATGCAGGGCGCTTCTGTTTACAACATGATTGTATACAACAGTTGGTTGTTTACAATTGCTCAAGCCTAGCTATCTGTTCCTGCAGGCCGGTGTGTACCAGGTTTATGCTGCTGCACCAGCGGGGTCAAATGCTACTGTGTTCAGCAGCCCCCTGAATATTACCCTATGGCCAGGGCCTGCTTCAGTGGCGTATTCAACATTCAAGCTCAGTGCTACCAATCCTGTGCTTGGCGCCAATGTCAGCATAGAGGTCGATCTCAAGGACGTTTACAACAACAGGGTTGAGTCTCCTGGAGGCGAGTGTGTGTTAAAGGTCGCAGGTGAGTCACGAAACACTATGCCACTGATGCATTTGCCCCAGCCCAGGCCGAATGTTGGTGAACTCTGTGCGCATTGTGAGGAAATGTCTGTGCGGTCCTTGCTTGGACTGTTCCTGGGCACTGTCGCCCTGTAGCTGTTACACGGGTTCCCAACATGATTGTACAATTGCAGGTGACAGCCATGTGTCAAGCGTGAACTGCTCGGAGTTTGCAGCTGGTCCAAGCCCGGGTCTGTATACCTATACCTTCAAATTGAATCAGCTGGGGAACACATGGTTCTTTGTTGAAATTAGTTACCAGAGCACATCCCAGCAACTGCTGTCTGTGCAGTATGCTGAACTGGACAGGAACAGCGTGTATGATGCATGGTTAGACACACCTGACTCAGCTTTCGAGGCTGGCCACCCCATCCAGCTCCATCTGACCAGCAACACCAGTTTTGACACCTTGTACAACAGTGGCGTTGGATGGACTGGCACACTTGTGCCTCCTGACATGACACGAAGTTCTTATGGTTTGATGGAGAGGGATATGGAAGTCAATGGCACATATACCTGGAAGCTCTCAGTCACGCTCAATCAGGTACGATGGCAGACCATTAGCAGACCCGCAAACATGTTGCAAGTGCTGTGCCATGCGCTAAGCACACAATGAAGAGCAGCACTCCGGCTAGCTGCCTGTTACAGCTAACACAGGAGCAACGCTTACATCTGTGCCTTTGGCTGTTGACACAGGCTGGTACTTACTCTGCTGAAATTGCTCCTCCAGAAGGCACAAATGTGACAATAACTGGGAGTCCAGTGAACATAACGGTCGTACCAGCTGAGCCAGACCCCAGCCAGTCCTGGTGTGAGGTATCGGCACCTCGGCCCCATGTGGGCTCTTCTCTTACTGTGAAGATTGGTCTGAGGGATGTATACGGCAACGCTGTATTGCAGCCCAGTGAAGCTTGCAATGTCTCATTTCATGGTGAGCGACCTGGGGTACTCTGCCCCCAGTGCTGGAAGTTCCCATGCTTGCCAATATAAGCCTGACAGGCAGCCACAAGGCTGGTAAGCACACACCCCTGAAGTCAGTTTGTGCTGCTGACCATTGCAGGAAACATAAGCGATGTGGAGTCCATTGCCTGTGCCAACTTCAGCAGCGCAAACAGTCCAGGAGTATACAGCATGAGTTACATGCTGATGTACGAGGAACTGTTGAGTGTGTACATGCCACTCCAGTCCATAGCTGTGGCAGGCGCTTTGGTAGATGTTGGTGCATATGTTGATTACACCGTCTATGATGGCAACCTCACCTTACCCAACATTTCACTTAGCTCTGAAGCTGGCCAACCCATAGTTCTGCAACTCGCCAGCAGAACCAACGACCTGGCCGTGTCAAACACCTGGGCAGATGGCTGGCTGGTCTCAATGTCCACGCCTGGCAACAGCACGGCTGCAGAGCTAGGACCAATGCTGCCAGCTGGAATAGATGGCAATGTTTCTTTTTGGGACTTTACTGTCAGCAGCAGCGGCCTCACTCAGGTGAGTTGGCTGGTAACCTGGCTGTAGCATTTGGCAAATAATTGCAGTACAGCTTTTGGCTCTGCACAGTGCTTATGCACTCATATTGTTGTGTTGCTGTTGTTGTTGGCATTCACCGTTTGTGCCAGTGCTGCTGAGACAATCCTGTGCAATTTTGGTGCTTCTGCAGGCTGGGACACACGTACTCTCTGTAGCAGCACCCAATGGCAGCAATGCAACTGTTTGGAACAGCCCTTGGAACATCTTCATCGTGCCCGGCCCTGCAGTCTCAACATACTCTGCATGCAGCATGTCAGCTGTCAGCCAGGCACTTGGCTCCACAGCTACTGCAACAGTGGTGTTGAAGGATGCCTACAACAACAGCGTTATGACACCGCCAGCATCCTCTTGTGCAGTGAAGTTTTACGCAGGTGTGGGTTCCAGAGTGCTTGTTCACTCCAGACAGGCTGCTGGATAGTTATGTGATTGTGTTATTACGTCACAAATGCTGAAGCCATACAGCCTGAGTGTTCGCAGTGGTTGTGGCTTCTGTGTGCGGCACAAGCGG
>NSMO01001171.1:32951-97561 GCA_002588565.1 Coelastrella sp. UTEX B 3026
CAATACACTGTGCCAGCAGGTAGGTGGTTTTGGTTGGTGCTGTAAGTGCCGCTGACTTGAATGCCATTTGCTGGCTCAAGTCAGCTGTGCCAGAGGAAGGAGTGTGGAAACCAAGACAGACAGGTGGCACCAGGGTACAGTGCTATTAGGCATTCATGGTGCATGGGCTAAAGCCCTGTGTTCACGGATGACCATTTGTATGCCTGCACAAATCTATGCCTGCGATGAGATTGTTTTCCCGTCGGTGTGCAGGAGTTCTGCCACAGTACCTGGAGAGTGTCAGCTGCTCCAATCTCACAGCCACCGGCGACCCCGGCACATGGACCTACAACTACACACTTTCATCACTTGGCCCTATGTACGTCTACTTGGCCTTGGGATCGTCTGATGTTCAGACTGATATCCTGAATGTTGCCTATGCAACCTTGGATCCAAATGATGTGATGCGATCGCAACTGACCCTTGTTGGTAACCCCCAAACAATGGCAGCTGGGCAGCCCATCACCCTGCAGCTGAACAGCAGCACCGCACATGCTGTGCTGGCAAACAGTGGGACCAGCTGGAATTTCACAATGATGCCCCCAGGAGGTGGCACTCCAGTGGTTCTAGGGTCAATGCAACCCAGTTATGAGTCAAATGGCTCTTACTACTGGAACTTCACTGTACCAGGAACCAGTCTCACACAGGTAAGGCATTTCAGTATATGGTGTTGCTACAGTCCGACTGCAACTGAGTTGCTGGCTTGTTGCAATCTTCGTGTTCAACTGCAGACTCGAAACGCCATCCTACCTGGACCAGCTCAGCCTGGTTTGAACGATGTCCTTACCTATTCTGACACTGTTCTGCATGTGCAGGCTGGCCATTACCTCATACAGGCTGTGCCCCCAGGCAATGCTTCTGCTGTTGAGGACGGCAGCACCCTGAATGTGTCCGTCATAGCTTCTGACCCTGATGCCAGTCAGTCCTGGTTTGAGGTGCTGACTCCAAGGCCTTATGTTGGATCCAACATGACGCTGATCATCGGGTTGTATGATGCCTATGGCAACGCCGTCATGCAGCCCACACAGTCCTGCAATGTCACTCTGTATGGTGAGTGCTGCAGCTGAGCATTAGCAGTAATGTTGGCTTCTTGCGTTCTGTTTTGTGCTGCTTGAGCTCCTTTGCACCCATGTATGGCAGTGTGAAATCAGTCAGTCATTAACCTCCTTTTGTCCTGTGTCCGGTGGTCATTGCAGGCAACTTCAGCAACAGCATGCACACCATCAACTGCTCAAACTTCAGTGCAACAGATGTCCCAGGTGTGTACACAATCAGCTATCAGCTGGCCCAACAACAGACGCTGAGTGTGTACCTGCCCCTCCAGTCCACATCTGTCGGTGGTGCAGTGGTAGACGTCGGGCCATACGTTGATTTTGGGTTGTATGATGGTACTCTTGTTCTGCCAAGTACTGCCGAAGCGGGCCAGCCAGTCACTCTACGTCTCAGCAGCAACACATCACACTTGGCAGTAACAAACACTGGGACAGATGGCTGGCTAGTTACAGTGACTACCCCCGGCAACATCACCCTTCAGCTGGGGTTAATGCAGCCGGCATTGGATGCTGCCAACGCTTCAATCTGGACCTTCACAGTGCCTGGCGGCCAGATGAGTCAGGTCAGCTGCTGAGCCGAAGTATGTAGTAGTTCTGCCTGAATACAGGCCGATCAGGCATGTATGTTGTTAGCTTACAGTGCCCTCTGTCCCGGTCAGCTGTTCTCATGGCCGCTGGCAAACCAAGACTCCCAACTGATGAGGTCCCTGCTCTGCGCATTGTCTGTTGCAGGCTGGTGTCTACACATACGCAGTGGTCGCACCCAGCACCGGCAATGTGACTGTATGGGACAGTCCAGCCAGCGTCACGATGAAAGCAGCTCCTGCAGCTGCAGCCTACTCATCCTGCAGTGTATCAGCCCCCAGCCAAACAGTCGGGTCTACAGCTCTTGTCACAGTAGGCCTCCGAGATCCTTATGGCAATAACGCGACATTGCCAGGCTCAGCATGCTTTGTCAAGTTCTCAGGTGCGCAAGGCACTGTTGGTGTGTTGTGCAAGCTTGTATCAGTCTGGGTGATCTTTGGACAACGACCATAATGCAGCCGTATCGGCGAACAGTGCCTTGCTAAGCTGCTTGTGCAGTTGTGCAGCTTGACTCTGACGTGCCCACAGTAAGCACTTGAAAGCACTGCGCGCTTGTGTGTTGCAGGGGTCCCTGCCAATGCCATGTGCTCTGTTCACATTGAGCATAATGACCCCTTGGTAGCAGCATCAACACCCCAGCTACACATTGGGGAGCTGCTGCTCTTTACTACCTCTGGCATGCAGCTTGGGCTGTCTGACCTCCAGTTGTCTCAAAGCACCCTTTTGGCCCCAAACACTGGACCCCCTTTTGGCCCCAAACACTGGACCAGCCGCCTGCTTTGATGGTATCAACGGGAGTTACTGCGCTGCGGATGAATGGAGTGATCCTCACCCCAGCTTGACAGTGCAGTACAAGTGTGGCATTGGTTTAGACAGGGTGGTGGTAGTCAACAGGGTTGACTGCTGCCAGGAGCGGCTGACCGGTTTCACCATGCGCTTCTTGGACCATACTGGAGCAAAGTACTATGAGTATGGGTTTACCAGCATACAACCCCAGTATGATGTACACATCGGTGAGCTCAATGCAAAGCATCTGTAGACTGGTCGGGCATGAGTACGTCTGCCCAACGACAGTGCTGAGTCTGTGGCTGTGCATAAACCAACAGAAATTCAGCATGATCTGCAATATAAAGAGCTCATTCTCCACATCATTCAGCATGTGACCTGCTGCTGTGCAGGTAGCCCATCTCAGCTACTCCCTGAGGAGAGCATACCTTGCTCAAACCTTTCTGGTTCAGATGGTTCAGGCACATGGACATATAACCATACCTTAGCAGCAGCAGGGCCGCTGCACATTTACCTAAACTTGGGTTCTTCCGCCGGTGGAGAAAGCGTGTTAAATGTGGCTTATGCAACTCTGAACCCCGATGATGTGAAACAGGCAGAGCTCAGCATAGCTGGCTCAAGTGAAGTGCAGGCTGGGGATCCCATCGCACTGCAGCTGATCAGTAACACCACTCACACTGTGCTAGCAAATAGTTGGACCAGCTGGAGTGTCAGTATGGTGCCACCAGGTGGAGGAGATGCTGTATTCCTTGGTTTAATGCAGGCCGCAAACAGGATAGACACGAACTACTACTGGACCTTCAATGTCAGTGGAAGTCATCTGACACAGGTGTGCTTCTGCATGTCTGGGCGAGTTGTGATGAACACAGCACATGCTGTACCATGTCTAGCAGGTCTGCTGCCTGCTGTCAGTGTCACCGGTGGCCAATCTGACCAGAACGTTGGCCTTGCAGCACCTGGATGCCATTGTGATTTCGTACTCAGTCACAAGATTGTTGTTTGCAGGCCGGCCTCTACAACATCTCGGCCACCGCACCAGGAGGGGTGAACGCCACCGTCTTCAATAGCCCATTGACCTTGACCGTCAGGGCAGCTGCCGCCGATGCTGCTTACTCTGCATGCAATGCATCTGTGCCACGACCATCTGTTGGCTCCATGGCTGACATCAGCCTGTACCTGGGCGACAGATTCGGCAACCCCCTGCTGGTGCCTTATGCAGACTGCAAGATTCTGTTCAATGGTAAGCTAAAGCCATGACACGCAAAGATCTAGTTTGACAGCTGGCTGCATGACACTGTGGTCAACACACCCGCTAATGCAGGGTTGCAGGTGAAAATACGGCAGTGACTGATGGTTTGGCGGAATGGGCAACCTGCTGCCTGCCACAACTGGCTGTTAGCTTGCTCATCAGCAGCATCCCTTGTGGCTAAACACTGTGTTCTGCCTTTTGAAGACGAAACCGCTGTTCTGCTTCTGTAGATGCTTCAAATGCGACTATGAATGACACTGTGAATGAGGTCGCTTGTTCAAACCTGACAAGCACCGCCACACCTGGATCTCACGGCCTTCCTTACATGTTATCTCAGCAAGGACAGCTCAGCATCAGCTTGTCACTACAGGATGCAGCTCTCACCTGTGCCAATGTAGAAGTGGGTCCTTACATTGACTATACTGTATATGACGGGATTCTGACCGTTCTGAACAGCAGCAGGGAGGCTGGCCAGCCCCTGGCTTTGCAGCTCATCAGCAACACCAGTCATGCAGCCATGTCAGACACCGGCAGTGACGGTTGGATGTTGTCTATACGGCCACCTGGAGCCACCAACTTCAGTCAACTGGGGCTGATGTGGACAGCTGGCCAAGACAATGGCCTGTCTTACTGGAGCATAACGGTGCCTGGGGATCTGCTCACCCAGGTGTGGAGCGCCGCTTCAAGCATCTGCTGCTTGGCACAAGTATTATGTTTACTGCTTGAAGATGAATATGTCAAAAGACAGTCCCTGCTGCAGCGAAACTGTTTTCGTCTTGCCCACTACCGCTGATTACTGAAGCAGATGTACACTTGAGGCCTGTTACATGTGTGTCTGCAGGCGGGCAATTACACATTCAATGCATCTGCACCAACCATGTCTGGTATTGCTAGCAGCCTCCTGGAGGTTGTAGTAACACCTGCAGCACCTCGGCCATCCACCTCCACCTTCAGCATCGTCCCAGAGAATCTTACACTTGGCTCCAGCATGAACATCAGCGTCATGCTGAAAGATGCATATGGCAATGCTGCCACTTCCTTGGCTGCTGGATGCAACCTCACAATATCAGGTGACTCCTGACAGACCTAGGTCACACCCACATGCTTCCGGTCCGGCATAGCAGGAAACTTTTGAGCGCTGGTGCATACTAAATCCACATACACACTTCGCAGAATAGCTTCCAGACGTGATGCTTGTCATCACATGCTGGTGCTCAGACCCCATCATAATGTTATTGGTGTTTGCATGACGTTTTGCACTCTCATGCATGCAGGGGACCAAGCCACAGCATCCATGAGGTGTGCAGAGCTGCAGCCTTCCAACAATTCTGGCGAATTACAGTACAGCTATACCTTGAGCCATGTAGGTGTCCTGAGAGTCAACCTAATCATCAATGGGACTGACGTTGGTGAGGTGGCAAGAGATGTAACTTATGCTACCCTGGAGCCAGGGAGCGTACAAGCTGCCTGGATCAATCTGACAAGTGGCGACAACATCGTGCAAGCTGGGCAGCCGATAGCTTTGCAGCTAAGCAGCAATACCTCCCATGCAACGCTGGCAAACAGCGGTGTAGGTTGGGACGTGTCTTTGTTGGTTCCCAGCAGCAGTGTTCCTGCCAGAATTGGTGAGATGCAGCCCTCTGGAATGTCAGATGGCCTGTACCTTTGGAACTTTTCCATACCAGCAGCCAGCCTAAGTCAAGCTGGCGACTACCTCATTGAAGTCACCCCACCTGCTGGCAGTATGGTGCTGGTGGTTGGAAGTCCTCTGAATGCATCTATTGTGGCTGCAGCCGCTGATCCCTCACACTCCACATGCGATGTGGAAGTGCCACATAACAGTGTGGGCTCAGTGGTCACCGTGGCAGTCACACTGGGCGATGCGTACGGCAACCCTGTGAAAACGCCCAGTCCAACATGCACTGTTGTGTTGCAAGGTAAGCTCTGGTTGTTTATAATCAGCCTATCATCATTCCAACCTGCATTGCCAGGGGTTTCTGCTGCAGCGCCTTGACACTGCAAAAGTTGCAGGTGGACACATTCACATGCCCCATTGTGGTGATGAAGGCCACACCCTGCTACCCTTGAGCAGTTTTAACGGCAAGGCATATGTGTCACCACCTTTCTGCCAATTGCAGGCAATGACTCAGCAACCATCAACTGCTCAGACTTGACTGGCACGTCAACTCCTGGTCTGTATCTCTACAGCTACAGACTACTCAGGCAAGAGCAGTTAAGCATCTACCTGGACCTGGATTCGACCGCAGTTGCTGGCTCACTCATCGATGTTGGCCCTTACGTTGACTACACGGTATACGATGGTGTTATGGACCTGCCAGTGCAAGGTTCTATGGTGGAAGTGGGGCAAAACGTCACTTTACACCTTACCAGCAACACAAGCCATGCTGCGGTCTTGAATACTGAGGTTGATGGGTGGCAAGCATTCATGATAACACCAACTGCTACAACAGTAGGCTTGGGTCCGCTGCATCCAGCTGGCCAAACTGGAGGTGTCTCTGCATGGATGCTTGAAGTGCGATTGGGCACCCAGGTAAGCTGTTCACACCCTTCGCGTGCCAATGCATGAGACTTGCAAGGCAAGGGCCAGCCACATAAGTCGGAGCAGTTTTCAGTTGAGGTCTACGTCCCACCACATGTGTGCTGCTTGCACTGCAGGCTGGCTGGTACAAGTTCTGGGTGGAACCACCTGTAAACAGCAACGCCACAGTCTATAACAGCCCCTTCAATCTGAGCATTACTGCAGCACAGGCAGCAGCCACATATTCTGCGTTAACTGTGCTGGTGCCCAGCCAAGTTATCGGCTCTACGGCAAGCATCACAGCAGACTTGCGAGATGTTTACAACAATCCAGTCGTGCACCCTGGACCCAACTGCTCTCTCATCTTGTCAGGTGATTAGTGCAGGATGCAGCAACACAGCATAGTCTGTTGCTTGATGCTTAGTGCATTGCTGTGCGTGTCCTTGAGCCCTGAAAAATGGTGTGCTGCCCAGTGGAGTGACTATTATGACATGCTGTTGTAGGTGCCCCTGCTGGTGCTATGTGTTCGTTGCGCATTGAGCGCACTGATGGAAACACATCAGAATCAACACCTTTCTTGCACATTGGCGAGGTGCAGCTGATTACAAGAACTGGTGTGCAGCTCAGCCTGGCAGACGTGCAGCTGTCTCAGAGCTCTACCCTGACCCCTGAAACTGGGTCAGCCGCATGCTTTGATGGAAGAGCTGACACATTCTGTGGCTGTAGTGACATGGACACCGCCCCCAGCTTGACGGTCCGCTTCAGATGTGACATTGGGCTAGAGACAGTTATGATAAGCAACAGGGCTGACTGCTGTCAGGACCAACTTGCTGGCTTCAGCATGAGGTTCCTGGACCATACTGGCACCAAGTACAGTGACCACAGCTTTGGCACTGCCCAACAGCAATACAATGTCACACCAGGTAAGGTTCAGAAGCGAGTGTTTGTTAGATGACAGCAGGTATACGTAGGCGCAAACGTGCCGAGGCTGGTGGTACCTCCAAGGTTCATCAATGTCCCACGGGGGCCATATGGGCTTTGCTGGGATCCCATCTGCATAGTTATCAACTGGTAGGCCAATGTGGACTGAGTTGGCTGGCCCAGTAACTGCATAAGCAGTGCGTTTGTCTTCATGGGTGGTGCAATCATGCCATTGGAGCCCATTACTTGTGTCTTGGTCCAGGTGCCTTGCCCTACCAACATCTGAGTGTCAGCTGCTCAGACCTCACATCCACGGACAGTCTAGGAACCTGGTCCTACAACTATACACTGGCAAGGGTTGGCCCACAATATGTATACCTCACTTTTGGGCCCTCAAGCGTTGGCAACGACGTGCTGAATGTGGCATATGCAACGTTAACCCCTGATGATGTAAAGGAAGCAACACTTAGCCTTGTTGGGTCCCCTGTAAACCTGCCAGCTGGCGAGCCTCTAACGCTACAGCTGAGTAGTGACACCACTCATGCTGTGCTAGCAAACAGTGGGACCAGCTGGAGCGTCGCAATGACCCCCCCAGGTGGTCCCTCTACCTTCTTGGGTCTGTTGCAGCCTACCGTACAGTTGGGCAGCAGCTACTATTGGATTGTCACCGTGGATGGAAGCAGACTTTCACAGGTTGGTCGTTTGATGCGTGCTGTGGCCGAACTTGGATTGCTTCCAGCACACTACCTCACCTCCCAATCCTGACCAACATGCTGTCACCTGACAAGTTGCTGTTTGCTCAAGCGTGGCATGTGCATCCCGAGCTTGAGAACCCCAGAGCAAGCCAGGAAGTCACTGATGCAACTATTTTGCGGGTGTACTTGCAGGCGGGGGTTTACAGCTTTGCAGCAGCGGGCCCTGCGGGCGCGAGTGCAGTTGTGATGAACAGTCCTATGGATATCACTGTGCATTCTGCCGCTGCTGATGCGGCCCAATCCCGCTGCAATGTGTCTGCGTCACGGCCATCAGCAGGCTCCTTGGCAGATGTCAGCATTGTCTTGAAAGACACCTATGGCAACAGTGTGCTGACACCAGATACAAGCTGCAGTCTATGGTTTCAAGGTGCGCATGTGCAGCTGCCGCTACTGTACCATAGTGTCGGAAAAGGCACAATCTTGCTTGCAGTGGCGTTCATCTTACAGATTGCTTGCATGGTCCCTGGGTCATCTGTTCGACCCTGCACAGCCTTGCTACTGCCAGTAGCAGGCGTCATGCGCTGCTTGATTGACCTACTTTTTGGCCAAATGCAATGCTGCTTACAGGTTCCACAAACTTGACTATGGAAAGTATCAGCTGCTTGAACTTCACAGCCACAGCACAGCCTGGCGTGTTTGCCCTGCACTACATGTTGCTCCGTCAAGAACAGCTGTATATTGGTATCTCAACAGCAACCTCTAACCTGTCATGTGGGAGTATCGATGTGGGCCCGTATGTTGATTACAACATTTATGGTGGCACCTTGAGCATCAACGACACAGACTCAGTGGCAGGCCAGCCCCTCTCCCTGCAGCTCACCAGCAACACCAGTCATTCGGCCATGTCAGACACTGGCAATGACGGCTGGATGTTACTGATGAAGCCACCTGGAGCTGACAAGTTCATGCAGCTGGGGCTGATGCAGCCAGCTGCAGAGTCTGCTGGGTTGTCCTACTGGACCATGCCTGTATCAGGAGACCAACTCACTCAGGTGAGAAACCAGCCGCTCTGTGCAGGGCTGTTGCAAAACTGTCGTTGACGGTGAGGCATCCAATTTTCTTTTCTCCATTGCTTCCTGCAGGCACTTTGCCTGCACTGTATAGGGGGCCATGTGTCGCTGCATGACGTAAGGCAGATCATCTGTCAGTACCATTGTATTGCTGCCATTGTTCCTGACAGTAACAGTATACTTGATGCAGGCTGGTAACTACACATTCAGTGCTGCTGGACCATCATCTGGAGCAACCTGTGATGACCTGTTTGTCGGGGTGGCACCTGCAGCAGCAGAACCGCATATGTCCACAATCAGTACCGGCACACTGCAGGCAACACTAGGCTCCAGAATGTACCTGACTGTGGTATTCAAAGACGCTTATGGCAATGGTGCCAGCGCACCTGGGTCCGGATGCTATGTAGTTGTCACAGGTGCGACAAAATCCCTGTCAACCGTCACCCTTGTGGTTATCAAGGAACAGCATCTTATTGTGGAATATTGTGTTTCATTGTGTGCAATATGCATTGGCCATGCTTCTTTGATCACACGTGGCAGCAACAGCCCCGCTGAACTGACACTGAATAAGTCAGCCATATGCTCTCTCATTGCGGCTCATTGCGGTGTGTGTCCTGCCTTGCAGGGTATAGTACCACACTGAATATCAGCTGTGCAAGCATGACCGCATTGGAAAGCCCTGGTTTTCATAGCTACGACTCTGTGTACGGAACAACTGGACCCCTCACCATTTCACTCATTGTTAACAATACTGATGCCAGCAACATCACTTTGGAAGTAACGTATGCGCCTTTGGAGCCCGGAAGTGTCCAGAATGCGGTTTTGAACGTCACAAGTCTGCCGGGATCGGTCCAAGCTGGTCAGCCAGTCACCCTGCTGTTAAGCAGTAACACTTCACATGAAGTTCTGGCCAACAGCGGTGTCGGTTGGACTGTGACACTGGTCAAGGCAACCAGCAGCTACTCGACAGTGCTTGGTGCAATGAATGCTGCTGGACAAGCAGGAGGTCTTTTCCTTTGGAACTTCACAGTGCCAGGATCCAGCCTCATCCAAGCTGGTGACTACGAAGTCTCTGTCTCATCACCCAATGGTAGTAATGCTGTTGTCATTGGAAGCCCTGCTCCGTTACATGTCATACCAGGGCCTGCTGATCCTGGCATGTCTCAGTGTGATGTTGTGGCTTTGCGAAACAGTGCGGGCTCCACTCTTACAGTCATCACCTGGCTACGGGATTCGTACGGCAACCCAGTACTCACACCTGACTCGGCGTGCAAAATAATCTTTCAAGGTGAGGAGCTTTCATGCCTCAAACATGTGCAAGGAGAAGAAAGCTGCATACCGCAGTTCTTGTCATTGTGTTGCAGGCCCTGTACTCCCTCAATGAGTACGTGCTCAAATCATATGCTTAGTGACACGCTGCTGAAGCAGCGTGCAGGCTGACCTCCCTGTGCTAGGCCAGCAGCTAAAGTTGCTGTTGGTGCTTGCAGGCAATCAGTCTTCAGCAGTCGCTTGCTCAGCCCTCAGTGTAGCAGTAGACCCTGGCCTGTTCCTGTACAACTACACCCTTTACAGCCAGGGCCAGCTAAGCATATACCTGGACCTGTACTCTACGGCAGTTGGGGGCAGTGTCATAAATGTGGGGCCATCTGTTGACTACATGGTGTATGATGGCTTCATAGACTTGGGTGCGCAGCCAGTCAACACTGAGGCAGGGCAGCCAATTACCCTCACTCTGAGCAGCAACACCAGCCATACAGCCTTGACAGACACTGGGACAGACGGCTGGTATGTGCTAATGACCAGGCCGACAGGCATAACCTTGGGCCTGGGGCTGATGCAGCCGGCTGGTGAAGCTGCCAGCATCTCCCTATGGACCCTCACTGTTGATGGTGACCACCTTATACAGGTGTGTAAGAGGCTGAGTTGGAGCAGAGAGAAGCGTGAATCTGGGTTCATGTTGATAGCCTCAGGCTGGTCTGCAGCGTTCACACCTGCCAGCAACAGACACTTGCGCAGGACAGCATTAGCTGAAGTTGTGGAGCTTGTAAACATTGTGATGCTTCTCCCATATATGTAGGCTGGTGTATACACCTTCCTGATCCAGCCACCAGCTGGTAGCAATGTCACCGTCCTCAACAGTCCTTTCAACACTACAGTGACCCCGGCACCAGCAGCGCCTGCAGTTTCTACGTGCCTGGTGTCAGCGCCCAGCCAAGTAATAGGCTCGACGGCTGGAGTTGTTGTTGAGTTGAGGGACTCCTTCAACAACACTCTGGTGCAGCCAGGGCCTGGCTGCTCTGTTAGGTTTTCAGGTCAGTGTGTTGCATGGGTCTTAGTGTGGAGTACCATGCAGCACTGCCGTTCAACTTGTACAGACAACACTTGGGCAGTTTGGGATGTTTTCGGCATGTCTGCTTACAGAAATGCTGGCCACACCCTACCTGTGCATACACCCTCAAGTGACTGTTTCTTGTAGGTACTCCTGCTGGCGCTATGTGCTCACTACGGATTGAACACACTGACCCTGCCACAGCAGCCTCAACACCACAACTACACATTGGGGAGGTGCAGCTATTCTCAAGAACTGGCGTACAACTTGGCCAAGCTGAGTTACAGGCATCACAAAGCTCCGTACTGGCGCCGGACACCGGTCCTGCTGCTTGCTTTGATGGCCACCCTGACAGCTTTTGTGCCGCTGATGAGTACACGGATGCATTCCCAAGCTTCACTGTGCGGTACAAGTGTGATACCATCCTGGGTCGAGTGATCATCACAAACAGGGCAGACTGCTGTCAGGACCGCCTGAATGGCTTCACCATGCGCTTCTTTGACCACACCAACACTACATACTATGAATACCCTTTCACAGACTCACAGCAGCAGTATGAAGTTATTCCTGGTGAGTCCCATGTTGGCACGTACTGGGATGTGTTGTTCTTACTGGCAGTATCTGCTACTGTCAGTCGGTTAGTGTATGCCAAGGACTTCGACCTGCTGCTACTGCTCACCCTACTCCCATGCGCCGCTTTACTGCAGGTGCCCCTCCATACCAGTTTGACAGTGTCAGTTGTGACAACCTGTCAGTTGCCATGCAGCCTGGCCTATGGACGTACAACTATACATTGAATAGCACAGGGCCCCTCTACATCTACTTGTCGTTGGGAACAACCGACATCACCGCAGCCACTCTATCTGTAGCTGCAGCAGCCACAAGTGCATTACCAATCAATGACGCAGAGCTGAAGCTGGCTGATGCTGCTGCGGTGTTTGTTGCTGGACAGCCCATAATGCTGCAGCTTAACAGCACAACAACATTCACTGCAGTTGAAGCCAGTGGCACTGGATGGGGAGTGTCGATGCTGCCACCTGGTGCTGGGACAGCTGTGTTTATCGGCTTCATGCAGCCAACAGTGCAGATGGGCGACAGCTACTTTTGGAACATTAGCATCCCCGGAAGTAGCCTCACGCAGGTATGCCACTAGCCAGTGATATGGTCAGCCAAAGTGACCTGGTGTGGAAGTGGCACAGGGTTTGGGAGGGTGTTGACTGTTGACATGTACGTGCTTCATGACCTGCTGACATGAAGTTCCTTTTCTGTTGCTTGTAGGCGGGACAGCACAGTTTCAAGGTGGCTCCACCTGGCAATGCTACAAGCAATGTGTATGGTAATCCTCTGAATGCAACCTTGGACTCTGCTGAAGTTGATGGTTTGCTTTCTTCTTGCTCACTAACCAACAGAACCGGGGTCACCGGGACCAATGTTAGTGTGCTGCTTTCACTGAGTGACGCCTATGGCAATGTCGTGATGGAGCCCGCAAATGGATTCTGCCAAGTTGATGTCTACGGTGGGTAAAGGCTGGCTTGCATTGCCTCAAGTCCTAGTTGGGGTTGGGTGGGACGCCTGCTCAGTCCTTTAGCTGCCATCTACCACACAAGTTCACATACTCAGCTGCCGGCTGCGTTTACTCAACATGCTGCAGGTGCTGCAAACATCACGGTCGGCAGTGTAAGCTGCAGTTCTGCTGTTGCAGCAGCCACTCCGGGCATGTACGATATCAGTTATCCCTTGAGGGAGGAGGGGCAGCTTACGGTGTACTTGTTGGTGAAGGCCACCACTGTCACTTGCGGGCTGTTGGATGTTCAAGCTGCTAACTTCACTGCGGCACACAATGCCACCTTGGATGCTGGGAATAGCACCAATACCACCACAGCAGACAACACCACCTTGCCGGATGCTGGGAATAGCACCAATACCACCACAGCAGACAACACCACCGTGCCGGATGCTGGGAACAGCACCAATACTACCACAGCAGACAACAGCACCCTACCTGATTCTGGAAACAGCACCAATACCACCACAGCAGACAACAGCACCTTGCCAGATGCCGCAAACAGCACCAATACTACCGCAGCAGACAACAACACGCTACCTGGTTCTTGGAACAGCACCAATACCACAACTGCAAACAACACCCTACTAGATGCAGGGAATGGCACACACCCAGAGCTCTCAGTGGCGTACTCAACTGCTAGTATTTTGGCGCCCAGCACGGTTTCTGCTGGAACAAGTTTTGTGGTGTCTTTGAGACTGGCAGACAACCTTAACAACACAGTGACACAAGCGGCCCTTGGCAATGTCAGTCTTCAGTGCAATGTTGGGTTGCACGGCAGGAAACATGCATCCTGGCCTGTAGCAGTGTCCCCTCACTTTGTGCTCAATACAGTTTGCCTGGTCAAATGTGGATGAATGCCAGGGCTCCAGGTTCAAGCTGTGTGTTGTGCTGCCCTGATTGCAGGCACCATCACAAACCTGACAACCCACAATCTTAGCACTGCAGTGCCAGCACCAGATGGCTTGGATCAGTACACAATGAACTTCACTGTGACAACAGCGGAAACCCTTGTCTGCAAAGTGGTCAGCCCCAACAGTATCATTGGGTTGCCAGTTGGCTTTGCAGTGGTGCCTGGGCCAGTGTCACCCGTGTTTTCAACCATCAATGTGACAGCGCCCATGCCAACAATCGCTGGGAGTACAGTAACAGTGAACATGAGGCTTGTGGACTCCTACAATAATACAATAGCAGAATCAGCTGCTTGTGACACATTGTTGCAGCTCAACGGTGAGGGCCGTTGAATACAGACAGTCACCATTCCCACAAATGCGGCTCTTCTTTCTTCAGGTGTCATTGTGCATGCACAGGGAAGTACATAGGGGCCATTGGATGTCAACTGTGCTGTGGCAGGTGCGGCTGACGGCTGGCGGTTCTTGTCTTGTCTGGGTTGCGCAGGTACCTCATCAGGCATTTTCCGTCAGAACATCAGTGGCGCAGTCAATAGCAGTAGAAGTTACGTGATCAACACCACAGTCACTGCAGCAGAGAATGTGACAATCGGCATGATTGTTGCTGGGCAGCCAGTTGGCCAGCCGGCTACGCTTCTGGTGGTGCCCGCAGCTGTTGCAGCCAACACCTCGACCGTGAACATGACTTACCCTTCAGCGTTTGTTGCTGGATCTGCTGTAACTGTGACAATGAGAATGGCAGATGCGTTCAACAACACAGTGCCACCTGCCAGTGCCAGCAATGCCAGTTTGGAGTGTGCTGGTGAGCCCCGCTGGCTGCCCTGTGATTACTCGAAGTTCTGGTACTGGAGGCCTGGTTGCTGCAGCTGCTGCGCGAGCAGCCTGTGTTGCAGAATGCGGATTGTTTGGGTGCAACATTGCACAAGCAAACCTGGTACTCTACTGTAGCTTGTAGGCTGAGTGGCTACTGTATTGCGGCGCAGGTACATTGAGTGGTGTTGTCTACCACAACCTCTCCAATGCAACCCAGGTTGACAGCCTGCAAGGGCTCTACACCATCAGTGTCCCCAAGTATGTAGCAGAGACCCTGACACTGCGGCTGCTCAGCTCAGGGGAAGTCATTGGAAAAGCAGTGACTGTCCCAGTGCTGCCAGGTGCTGTGGCACCATCTATGTCATTTGTCAGCATCATGGCACCACCTTCGATGGTTGCTGGGGCAGCTGTGAACGTGTCCATGAAATTGGCAGATGCCTACAATAACTCCATTTCCCCAGCTGTTGCTGCGAACACCAGCATTGAGGTTAATGGTGAGTGCTCTCAGTGGGTTGCTAAGTACTCCACTATTTGCTGAATGAGCAAACTGTGCCACGGTGATCCGTGCATGCTATGGAATGCTTGTGCAATGCACGTATGTGCAGCCTCTTTTCCTCACCAGCTCTCACACCGGCTGTTCTTGAAACCCGCTGTGACGGTTGACAGTCTTTTCCGCAACGAGGATCAGCTTTGTTGCTTCCGTGATTGTGACAACACACAGAAAACACCTGAGCTTGATGCCGTGTTTCTCCTTCCTGCAGGCACAACCACAGGCACAAAATACTACAACATCACTGGTACCGTCATGAATGGTACAGGGTGGTACAATGCAAACATCACAGCTTCGACTGCTGAGACAGTAGTGATCCGTCTAGTCGCATCTGGGCAACTGATCGGCCAGTTCAAGTCAGTACAAGTTGTGCCTGCAGCTGTGTCGGCAAACACTTCAACTTTCAACATGTCTTATCCCTCTCCGCTTCTTGCGGGCGCCAACATGACAGTGATGATGAGACTGGCAGATGCTTATAACAACACTGTGGTGCCCACAGCAGCTGGGTCTACAAACTTGGGGTGTGTCGGTAAGAGGCCCGCAGATCCCTGATTGGCCTTCTATGTGGTCCCATATCCTCCAAGCCCACTATGCCACGTCTCTATTGTGCTGACTAACCTTGGCATCATGTGATCATAAGGCAACTGACCATCAACTTGATGTATATCTGTCCTGGCCAACAGGTACTTCTACTGGGTCTGTAATCTACAATATCACAAATGCATCCCCGGCAGCTGGCTCCCCAGCATTGTACACCCTCAATCTGACAGCAACTGTGGCAGAAAACAGGACAGTGCGGATGTACACCTCAGGGCAGCTCATTGGAGCCCCTGTCAGTGTGCAAGTGCTCCCCGCAAATGTGTCAGCCAAATCATCAACGGTCACCTTCACAGCTCCTTCGCCCCTGTTTTCTGGAGCAAGTATCAACATCACTTTGAAGCTGGTGGATGCATACAACAACACAATTGTGCCCGCTATGGCTGCCAACACCAGTATTGAGATCAATGGTGAGTGAAGGGCTCCGATACATCATCACCTGGTTGCTGCAAGGTGCAAGTGCAGCATGTATGCCTGCAACGTACTGCACTTGTTATCATCAAGTGCATCTATCGATTCTGTTTGACCTGGCAGTTATGCTATGCATGGTGCTGAAATTGAGCTGCTGCGTGCCTGCTGGCTGCACCTAGGTTCGCTCTCCGGCGTCAACAGGTACAACGTCAGCAATGCAGCCTTGGTAGCCAACACTACCGGACTATACTCCATGAGTCTCACCAATCCACTGGCGGAAAATTTGGTCATGAGTCTGGTGACATCAGGCCAGGTCATTGGTGTTCCTGTGACTGTCAAGACAGTTCCTGCGGCTGTTGCCCCCGCACAATCAACTTTCAATGTCACATCCTCAACTCAACTGTCTGCTGGATCCTCAATCTCGCTGATGTTGCGTCTGGTAGACGCCTACAGTAACACCATCCCAATGGCAGCAGCAGTCAACACATCTGTGGAGTTCAATGGTGGGCCAAACGGCAGCACACACTAGCTGGTGGCAACAATACTGTTGTAATCAAGTGCAGCGAGCAGACACGATTAGCAGGCTGCTTGGCTCTGCACAGTACCCTGCCATGATTCATCACAAGACAGTACCGCCTGTTACAAATTGACAGCTGTTTGCAGCCAGCCTTGCAAATTGTGTGTTTCAGCTGTACAACCTGCCTTGCATACAACTGTTTGCAGGTACTGTGACAGGATTGAAGACAATCGAGCTTGCTAACGCAACCACCATTGGCAACGTCAGCATCCTGAACGTCACAGCTTCAATAGCCGAGAATGTGACGTTGCGGTTACTGTGCTCTGGACAGGTTATTGGAAAACCTATGACCCTTCAAGTTGTACCTGCTGCAGTGGCAACCACTTATTCTGTTGTTGCCATTTCTGCACCAAGCCCACTGACAGCTGGTGATAATATCACGGTGACAATGAGGCTTGCTGATATGTACAACAACACAGTGCCACCAGTTGCAGCTGGTGCTGTCAGCTTGCAAATCAATGGTGAGGCCGAGTCCGTTGCTGGTCAGAGAGCAAGTGGATCTGTAGCCTCATATTGCTGCGACTGGTTGTACAATCACACCAAGCATCTATCAGCAACTCGACATCCTTTTCATGCTGTCTAGTACATTGAGCTGAGTTCAGGTGTCTTGAGCTTCAACGTTTCTGATGCATTCAGGTGTCGTGACAGGTGTCAGCGTTTGGAACATCACTAATGCCACAGCAGCAGGCAGCTCATACACACAAAATGTCGCGGTCACCGCTGTGGAAGCAGTTACGGTCAGCCTGGTTGCATCTGGACAAACCATTGGCAAGCCGGCCAGCCTGCAAGTGGTTCCTGGGGCAGTTACACCAACCTTCTCCAGCTTCAATGTGTCTGCATCTACTCCAATCATCGCTGGTGGTGATGCTGTGGTCACAATGCGATTGGCCGATGTATACAACAACACTGTACCAGCCGCAACAGCAACAAACACAAGTCTGCTTGTCAACGGTAAGCACCACGCACCCAAGCACATTATCAATGCTGTATCCCCAGTAAGCCAAGGCCCCGACGTTTTTCACTTACTGTCACGGCTAGGAGGCTTCTGGGCTAGCATGAATTCTGGACGGCTGGCCCTCAATGTCAGCTGACAGGAATTGGCTTTTCCGTGTTGCAGGAACTGTGAGTGGTGTGACGCAGTACAGCATCAGTGTTGCAACAGGTGGCCCTAGCATATACAGCTTGAACGTCAGCCTAGCAGTGGCAGAGTTTGTGGTCATCAGGCTAACAGCCTTTGGGCAAACCATTGGCAAGGCGGCAGAGCTGGTGGTTGAACCTGTGCCTGTCCCGGTGGTGAATGTTACCACAGCGCCGGTCGTCGCTTTGTTCAACCCATTGGTGAACCCCCGTGTCAGCTTTGCTGTGTCACTGCCACAAGTCTCTGCAGCCACATACGGCTCAAAGCTGCAGGGTGACCTATCAGGCCTGTTGGCAGCCAATGGCCAGCTCACTAGCAGCGACTGGGTGCAATCCAACATATTGTCCAAGGAGCCTGTTGTGGCTAATGCAACAGTGAGTACAGCCGTCTGTGGATAACAACCTTGCACAATGACCTGCTTGTAGTATTTCGTAACATTGGACAGATCCTTATACAGAAGCATGCAGGTGAAAAGCACAGTATGATGGGCAGAGAACAGCTTGAACGGAGGTGGTTGCTGCCAGGTTGAGGTCTGGCTCGGTGGCTGACTGTGTTGCCCACACGCTTTCCCTTCACATGGGTTCTGACTGCAGATGTGGTTCCCCGCGGAGTATACAAATGTGGCTTCGCCATTTGAAGGACTTTCAGCCTTGCAGTACTTCGCATTCCTGCTTGCTAAGCTACCATAAGTTGCCTTCACCAGTGACCTCTACCCGGCTTTGAAGCCTTCAGGCATTGTGGTAAGTGGCGACAGTGCTTCTTGTGTGAGCCACAGCCAACTGTTGAGGTATGTGTGGCTGGAGGCGCAGTAATGCCCCCGTGATGGCTTGTCTGTCGTTAAGCAGCAGCAGGTTCCTGTCAGACTGCTCTTGACACTGGACTGTTTTGAATTGCAGATAACCAACTTCACTGTAGCACTGCCTGGCAGTGACCCTGTCAATGGCACTGTGTTTGCAACAGCCAGCAGCAGTGCAAGCGGTACTTCTGACACAGGAGCCAGCACTGAAGCCACTACTACAGCTGCAGCGGCTCCAGTGCAAGTTGTGGAGATAGATGTAGCTGACCTGGCTGTGGAGGTTGCAGCACCGGCCACCAGTTCAGCTGATAAGCAGGACGCAACACCACCGCCTGTGGATATGTCCAAGATACTTGATACTGAACCTCCAGTCATAGATGTAGCTGGGGATGTGTTTGTTGAGCAATTGCAAGCAACACAGTACACTGACGCAGGTGCCATAGCAGCAGACAATATTGATGGGGCCAATGTGGCAGTCAGCAAGCAGCTGCAGCTGTGTGACTGGCAGGACTGGATGACAGGTGCTCAGGCTTCAGACAACAAGACCCTTACAAGCTGCACAATCGTGTCTGCCATAAACACCTCAGACCCCACTGATAGTGGTGGAACGGTCAAGGTGTATGTCTTTACGTACACCGCAAAGGATGCTGCTGGCAACCGGGCAGCGCCGATGAGGCGCTACATTGTGGTGACATCCAGGTAAAGCACTGCTAGCCGTCACAAAGCTTGCACACACTTCCTGTGCTACTGCCAGTGTTACGAAGTGGAACAACATCCTGCACATAGTCATAAAAAGGCTTGGCAACTGTTGTGCACATGCATGCATGCATACATGGCATGACCCGTGTGTGTGCCAATTGCTCGGACTGCACATCAATTGCTCTTACAAATGAGTCAGGAGTTTTTTCTTGCTTCTTTGACGGGTAGATTCAGTTCTCACCATGATCCACCTCAGACAACGCCTGCTGATTGTCCTGTTGGAATGCCTCCAGGTGCCCCGCTCCCGAGCACTGGTGTGCTGACCTGGGTGCCTGCTCCTTCAGAGGTCTGTGCAACAAGGGACTATCTGGTGCACTGTCTGGGGGCAGCACAACTGCTTCAGCCGCCAGTGGTTCTCCAGCTGCGAGTGCTGCTGCATCCACATCCTATACACCCCCAGTGGACAAAATCCCACCCAAACTCAAGCTTCTAGGCAATGGTGTTGCAGCGATTACATCAACTGGAGCTGCAATCATGATGGATAATGTGCTGTGGAACACAGATTGGCAGGACCCAGGAGCAACTGCAGTTGATGCTGTAGACGGTGACCTGTCTGCATCCATTCAGAGTTTTGGGGCAGGTGAGCTAGCATCCATGAGCATGTAGGGCCAATCACTGTTGAGCTTTGATACCTGTAGCCCAGCCGCTGGTAGCACCCTCTCATTGCAGGACAAATTGGGCCGCATGCTGTCTCACTGGGTTGCTGCCATGGTCAACATGCTCAATCGTGTACTCAATGCTTTCAGGTGCTGTTGACACAAGTGTACCTACTGCACCCGGCAAGAAGTTTGGCTATGTAGTGGAGTATAATGTCCAAGACTTGAGTAACAATGCTGCACCCACAGCTCGCCGGCTGATCACCGTTGTGTGCCCTGCTAAGGAGACCTATTGTATTGAACCCGACACATCAAAACCAGCTTGCACCACGGACGGGCAGTGTGGCAAACCAGCGGCACTTGGAGGTTCTGGCGGGGGGAGCAGCGGTCCCACTGCAGTGAAAGCTACCAAACCCCCTGAGCCTCCAACCATCAGCTTGGTGGTGCCTGGGGATGTTGAAGTACCAGCTGGTAGTCTCTTTGACCGGTGCTCCAATGATGCACCTATGACTGCATTATGTGAGAGGGGCGCAACAGCAGAAGATGCAAAGGATGGAATGCTAGACAGTCAGGTCCTGGTGTGTGGTAACAGGTAGGCAGCCAGCCCTCGCTGGTGCCTCACAACAGCTGCACATTCTTGTGGGCAGACAGGTTAGCCTGCAGGATTGTCCAAGCCATGTCAGGTATCACATGCAGGGATTGTGTTGCTAATGCGTGTTCCGTATATATGGATGCTGAGTGTGATGTTGAATCTGCAGGTGGAAGCCTGCTGGCAGGGCAAAAGCAGTGCCAATCCTGCTTGCTTGTGGGATCCCAGGCGACAAGCCTGGCACTTACAGCATCACATTCTCTGTCAGCAACTCAGCAGGACTGACAGCAACGGTGATACGGCAGGTGGTAATCAGAGCTGTGTGTCCAGTGGGTGAACAGCTGTGTCCCGACAAGGTGGGTATGAAAAGCCAAAACCCAACCCCACTGCGACAATTATCTCTGGTAAAGGCATACATTGTTCAAGAATCGCAGGTTATGTGAAGTGTGGCAAAGCCAGTCACCAGCAACACAGCATGTGCACTTCGTTTCTGCCTTGAATCACTCTGCAGGTGACATGCAGCTCGGGCGGGATCTGTGTAGCCGCAAGTTCCAGCTCTGGATCAAACGGCAAGTCGGCTGCCTCAGCACCAGCACCTGTCATCAACCAAGCACCCAACATCAGCCTGGTCACCACAGCTGACTTTGGGGCCTTTGTTGGCATCAAGCGGATGTCAGACTACCGGCCATGCCCTAATGGCACATCACCCTCAGCAGATAGCCCGTGTGAGCCTGGAGCAACAGCCTTTGACCCTGATGGAGGCAAAGCGGGCACCAACACCCCGTTGGACCTGACTTCGGCAATTGTGTCATGTCCGCCTGACACATGTTTGACACGAGGCTGCTCCCCCAGCATATTGCGCAAGCACCGCTTCACTGTGAAGGGCCTAGCAGGGTGTGGTGTCAATACTGCTGCAGATGTTGGCACACAGTTCACCATCCAGTTCTGGATTTGGTAAGTGACCGGTGCCCCACACAAGCAGGTGCTTTATAAGCTGCTGCCTGACATATGCTGGCTGGAAGGGCCTGTTACAGCTTGCTCAATCAGCAGCACAACTGACCTGCATAGACTAAAGTATTCATTTTTGCTCTGGTGGCTGCAGGGATAGTGGGTCACCTGTACTGAATGCTACAGCAGTCAGAACCATAGTGATCACCAACCCTTGCCCCGACCAGAATGCGCCTAACTTCTGTTCAGACAGCAGTGGCAAAAGTTTCTGTTCTGGTGAGACACCACCGCTTGCAGCATTGGATTGACAACAGGGCAGATCTTGAACCAGTACCAGAAACTGACTTCAGCAGAATACCACAACAAGCAGTGCTATGGATGAACGCCTGATGTCATCATCTCCATTTTATGCCTGAAATCCAGTGCGCATGTCTTGAACTGTAGGCACCCCCTGTGATGCAGCAGCAAAGATGCTGCCACCGGGCAAACCACAACCCTTGGTGCAGCTGTTACCGGATAGCAGCGATGTTTATATAGAGTACGGGAAAACGGCATCCCTGAACCTGCAGCCCTGTGCAAGCGGCTTGGCCAACAGCAGCTGTGGTGCTGTGGCATGGGATATGCAAGCCAGCAGTCCACCAACAGACCTCACTTCACTCATGAGTGTGACAGCTGTTCCTAGCTGCAACAAAGACTCTTCAAGCTGCACAGCCTGCAGTCTACAAGCAGTCACTGGTGCCGGGGAATGCCTGCCAGGCAACTACAGCTTCAACTACACAGTGACAGATGACAACGGAGCTACTGCCAGTGCTGTTAGACGTGTTGTTGTGTACCAAGCCGGCAGGGTCTCAGCCTCATTTGTTCTGCTCAGCAGCATTGAGAACTCCACAGTGGCGGACACTGCTATAGTCAACCTGGCAAACAGCTCTACTGCAGACTACTCAGCCGCCATCAGTAGCATAGCCAGCAAGCTGGGTGCAGAGTCTGGGATACTGCCAGGCAATATAGCACTGACAGGTGCTCAAAGGCTTGAGGTTGGCCCACAGAACTACAGTGTCCAGGTCAGCGCAGATATCTACATGTACGTGCCAGAAAAGCTGGTACATGCAGATGTTCAGGCCGCACTGCAGCGTCAGGCATTGGCTAACAGCAGCGCAGCTAGGCGCCTACTTAGTGCCAGAGCAGTGCAGCAACCAGACAGTGACGCTGTATCCCAACAACAGCTTGGCCCTGATGCACTGTTGCAAGATGTAGACATTCTTATTGGCAACCTCAGGCAACTTTCCGCAGCTGCAGCACAGAGTGCAGCTCTTGAAGACCTGGAACTGTTCATTGGCCAGGATAGCACATCTTCTGCAGCACTGCATGGCATGGGCAACAGGCGCAAGCTACTTGACAACAGTCTTGGGTCCATGTTGTCCAACATAGGCTCTGCATTGCAAAACAACTTGGGGGCTTCTGGAGTATCTGGGCAGCAAATGACACCTAGTGTGGACCTGGTTGCTGGCTACTTGTCGTCTATCCAGAGTTCAGTTACAAAGCTAGAGCAGGATCTTGCAAGCTTGTCGACTCGCAGTAGCACACTGGGTGACACTGTTGACAAAGCTTTTGGGGACTCAGAGGCTGAGAAGGAGTCCAATGCTGTTGTGAATGTCCAATCTGCATACCAGGTAACACAGCCAGGACATACTCCTGGACTTGATGCAGTTGTTCGGTCAGAAGAGAACAGCTGCTCAGTTACTGGTGGTAGCTCATAGCTGTCAGCATTTGCATGGCTTGGTCTTGTTTGCAGACCAGTCGAGGGGACTTGAGGCAACAAATCTGTGTGCCCGTATGCACGCCTGATCCGCGCCGCAGACAGTTGACAATAAAGACCAGAACTACTTCTGTGGTATGCTGCAGGCCCTGCTGGATGACTGGTCGCTCCTTGTCAGCAATGTCAGCTCACTGGCAGGAAAGTCACTGGAGAAGATGAACCAGCAAGCCACAGCAGCACAAGATATGGCTGCCCTGGCAAGCAGTACTCAGACCGCCATAGCCGATGCCACTGCCCTAGCCCAGCAGTTGACTGAGCAGTATGTGCAGCAAACTCTGCAGCTGAGTGCTGCCTTTGGCGAGTCAGAGATGGCTTGGGAGTGCGACAGGACTAACACACTCGATGTGGCCTTTTCTGTCAATAGGTGTGTAGCATGCATTTTGAAATGTGCAATATGGTGACTGGCAAGCACCTGCATGTACAGCTTGCCACTGCACGTATGCTGCTACTGTTTTCGTCATGCTCCCAATGCTGTTTACGGTCAGCACAATCCTGTTGCCACCCTGTAAGCTTATGTTGAAGTTAGTGCGAATGACCGGGCTCGTCAACAGGACACACTGCTGCAGGACTGAGACCTCCGTTGATACAAGTGACAGTGTAGAGGGTGCCACCAGTGGTGGCAGGCGCAAGCTGTATGCTAGCCGTGGCAGGACAGGTGATGGTGAAGACCTGTGGCAAGGCTACATGCTTCCTGAATGGGAAGACCAGGAGCTCATTTCTGACCCAGACCTGCACAGCACATCTGTGCAGCCTGAGAGATGGCTGGGTGCTCCAGGCCGTAACAGGTTGATTGCAGGACTCATGCTGCACACCACTAGGAAAACCATCCCAGGCACAGGCTGTCAGGGTAAGCTTTGATTTCACGATTCAATGTGTTGTGCAGGCCTCAGGCTAGACTCTGTGTGCTGTGAGTAACCAAGATGAGTTTCTGTTACGGAGTGTTAACACAGAATACCAAGACGGTGCGTTTCTTGCCGCAGGCAGCACCTTCAATGCTCGTTTCAACAGCAAATGCAAGCGCTTTGAACTGGATCTGGTTGCCAACACCACGTTGCTGGAGAGCTATGTGTCCAGCTTCTTTGCTGCCGATATGAATGACATCCTGCCGTATGGTGTGGACCCGGTCTTCCTGGGCACCAGCAGCTTGTACCAGGCCGACCTGCGGGGCAAAGAGGGATGGTTCTACAACACGTCAGACACGACTCAGGTCCCAAGCAGCACTGGCACGCCCAAAGGCTTCTTTCACAGGGACCTGCAGGGTTACCCACAGGGTTTTCCCATCCTGATTCCGAATCTCTTGTCAGCTAGGAGAGCACTAGCAACCCTGCAGGTGCGCTCCAGCAACATTGAATTCACTGTTTGAACCTGACCACCCATAGCAGCCTATAGTGCCTCATTGGCAGTTGAGCTGGTGTCATTGCATTGAAGGGGGACGACATGATGGGGAGCATCCACATGCCATTTTGCCTCCCAAACTGTGCACTGCTTTGGTGCCGCCGCTCAGGGTGCCACGCCTGACAAAGTGTGCCAGCCAAATGGTCTGTTGCAATGCTGTGATGAGTTGGCTCTGTGTGAACTGCAGTACCTGATGGACGGCAACTACCTTGACAAGCAGTCAAAAGTCCTGAGTGTTGAAGTGCTCACGTACAATGCCAACCTGAGGGTGCTGGGCTATGGCAGAATCAGCCTTGAATGGCAGGACAGTGGGATAATCATGGGTAAGTGTAACTTGTCACGCAGTTCAACAACTGAGTCAACTCGTGCATGCAGTCTGTTCTGCAGTTGATGGTTTGGGTGCGCTGCATAATCCACCAAATACTGTATACATGGCTGACTGACTTCCACTGTATGCATGCAGGCTTTGTCGAGACTCAAGGCTTGGCGGCACTATCAGGAGCTGGTGGTAGCGGTGTGCAGCAGACAGTCATCATGTGGCTGATGCCCTTGTGGTTGATGAGCGGGGTGTTTGCCCTGTGGAGCCTGTCAGAGGCCAGCAAGCATCTTGCCAAGCGCAGAGGATCCAAGACTTTGTTACAGGTAAGGCCCTGCACAACACCAGTGTGTCTGGTACGGACTTGCTGACTTGTACAGGAGGCCCGTCCCAGCTACTGTCTGCTGAAGTGATCATGCTCTGCTCATCTCTTATATTGTGTTGCTTGTGTTTGCTTCGACCTGATGGCTGTTTTGTGCTATGTAGGTTTTGCTTGGCTCAGGTGACCTCAGCATGGACCTTGCTACAGCTGCTGTCATGCTATTGGCAGCTTTCCTGCTGACATCATACTGCACCAAGTCGCCAGCCTTGCTCCACCCAAAGCCAGTCTACCATGTCTATGATGCTGTGTCCACAAGTCCGGCGCGCATCTTCCTCCCTGCAAAGACTTACTCCCAAACCCCAGTTGATGTCTATTTGGCACAGCAGGCACAGGCAGGGACAGCAAACAGCAGCCATGTTCTGGACAATGTCCAGCCACCTTATGAGCCTGGTGACTCAGGGCGCTGGTTGCTACCGGATGCTGATCATGACTTTGATGATCTGGCTGGTCTGTTGGATGGCGTTCACAGCATGAACAAACTGTGGTCAGCCTACACCCTGGTGCAGGGCATTGTGCTGATGCTTCTGATATTCCGGTAAGTAAACACCTCACCAACTTTGACTGTTATGATTGCTTGTATGAAAGGGAAGACTTGCTTGATTGGTGAACTGATACTTCACAAGCCTCGGCTGCACCTCTGGCTATGACTGCATAATTCTGAGCAACACCAACATGCTGCAGACTGTGGCTCAGCCTGGATTTGGCAATGTGCGTTTTTCTATGCTGTCACTGCAGGCTGTTGCGGGCTTGGAGTTTCCAGTCTAAGCTTGGAATCATCACCAAGACAATGATACAGGCTGTTCCTGCACTCGGCCACCTACTGCTCGTCATCCTGGCTTGTGTCATTCTGTTCTCGGGCCTGGTCATTGTGGGCATTGGCGACGTGACATCCTACAGCAGCAGCTGGCCAGCTGCCTTTGAGGAGACCATCCGTTCCGTCCTGGGTTTAGGTTACATGAGCTTCAGTGACCTACTGCCCACAGAGGTCTGGAGGCCAGTGCCCCAGCAACTCACCAATGTGCTCATATGGTATGGCAGAGCAGTTTTATTCATATTCGTGCTGTCGCAGTTCTTCCTGGCAACACTCGGTGACGTGTTTGCAAACCTCAAAAACCAGCAAGCAGGTGCTGACAGGTCAATAGCAGCAGACATAGCAAAGGACGTCAAGCCAGAGGCTCGGTTGAAACTTTTGAAGCTGCTCAGAACAGTCACGAACAGGAGACAGCTGGCAGGTGCAGCAGACACAGACCCTCAGCAGTCGACCAGGCCAAGTAGCTGGTCCAAAGTCAGCACCACTGTGGAGCTTTTGCAACTCATAGAAACCAAGTTCCCGGATGTCACCAGCGGTGACAATGACAGTGAAGTTTTAAGAGTCCTTCAGCTGTTTGGAAAGCACGTGGACCTTAGAACTCTGCAGCAGTTACTGTGCAGCATAGCAGCTGACAATGATGCCGTCACAGCACATATAACCGTACCTGGGCTGCCCAGGCGCGTGGGCACACCGATCACCTACATGACCAAGAGCATGCGCAGAGAGGTCATGGGTGGCAGAAGCTGTCACTCAGCAACCAAACCAGAGTGTGATGAAAGCGCAGGACAGTTGGCAGCAGTGCTTGAACGGTTGCAGCAGGTGTGGGGCCCAGAATCAGTTGACTGCTGTACTGCAGCAGTGGCAGCCGGCATAGATGTGCAGGCAGCTGTAGCAGCAGTGGTGTCAGCAGGTCAGCTGCTGCTGTCCTTGGGGGATGTGGTCGATATGGAGGACTACAACACAGCGGCCATCAGCATACAGGAGCTTGTTGATGCTAGCAGCCGCTTGATTCCTGTTGAGGTGAGCATGGTCTGAGCCAGCCCGCGCTGTAAGGTGCCATGCGTGTGCTGTGGACCTGCACCGCTTCTATCTGCATGCAGACCACTGACATATGCTACTTAGCTGCAGTGCTTGTGTATGTGTGTTGCAGCGATGCTGTACGAGGTACGTCACGTATCGTCCTGATTGCTGTTTCATGTTGGTTGATGCAATGTCTTCCAGTTGGACCCTGAAGCTCGCTTGCAGCATGAGATAGTTCTGAGGCACCATATCTATGAGGCTATCAGCACAGCAGCAACAGCTATGGAGCGCTGGACCTTGGCCATAGCCAAGTGGATCAGCAAGGTAGATGAGCAGACCCAGAGCAGTATAGCCAGCCACGCTGACCTTGCTGCACTGGTCAGCAGTCGGTTCCAGCATGTACAATGGATGCAGAATCCAGCAGGAGGCTGTGACAGCATGCACAGCACTGTCAGCGCGAGGAGCAGCACCAGCTGTGGTGAGCTAGAGGCATCAGAGGCTGGTGATCACAGCAGGACAGCCAACTTTGGCTCTGTGGCCCAGCTGCAGCACTCAGGCAAGCTGCCAGCAGCATCAAACAATTCATGCACAAATGCTGCATGCGGCAAGCCAGCTGATGAACATTTGATTTGGCCAACCCTCCCAGCAGTGTATGGGCACAAAGCAACTCTACCGCCATTGTCACTTGAGGAGGGCAGTGCTGCAGGCTCAGAGCAAACAGCAGCCAAGCCTGCACCTGCAGCAAACCCGGTGGCGGCAGCTGCAGCAACAGCGGTTGGTGAACAGTGTACAAGGCTACCATCGCCTTGCTTGGCAGGACAGCATACTGTGGAGCGCAGCAGTCAATCACTGCCTGCCAACATGCCGGGTATCATGAGCTTAGGGTTCAACAGGGGTCTGTCACCTCTCAAGGGGTCGCCAGTCTGCACATACATGCCCAGTAATCCAGGGACCCGTCCGCCTACTGGCCATGTTGTGGCTGCCAATGCCTTACACAGCGCAGCCACCAACCAGAGTCCCCCACATCACCCAGCAGCCAGCGGCATAGCGGGCCTTAGGGCAGCAGCAAGGCTGCAGACTGATGGCATGGTGGATGCCTCTGCTGGCATGTCCCTGCGCAGCAATGCATTGTTTGATAGCCCTGTCAGCTTTAAGGGCGCCACAGGTAGCTTTACAGCAGAAAGGCATGTGACACTGGGTGAATTGGCGGTACAGCAATCAGCCCATTCAGCCTCAAGACTGGACCTGTTGAGCAGTCCCCTAAGCAGCCCAATCACTCAGTCCAAGTCCTTTTCAATGGTTGGCAGAAGCTTCTCCTCCATGGGTGGTAGAAGCAAACATGTCCGCAGCAGCAGCATAGCATCAGAGCTAGATGAACAGTGCGATGACGGTCACCCAGGGCAGCAGGCACCAGCGCCAACTGATGATGGCCGCTGCACAGCTCTGTCCAGAGCTGGGAGTACAATTGAGCATGCGCTGCCAGGTGTGGGCGGAGTCAGCCAAATGGTCAGAAGCAGCAGTGTGTCGTCACAGCTTGCTGACCTGGCGAACGGCATCCCGGCTCATCTGTGGCCATCTTTAGAGGATTGTGAAGCTCCCAGGCCCTTATCAGTCAGCAGCAGACCCTTGTCCCCAACAGGCATGGGGCCAGTCAGCAGACTCCACAGGACCAGCAGCATAGCAAATCCACTTGAGCAAGCAGCAAACATTGATTGAGAAGAGCTCTTCCCACAGCAGCACTCAGCAGGACTCAGATGGACAGCACTGCAGGATGACCAGCCCGCATCACCTCTGCAGGATGAACAGCCAGCACCAGGCGGCTGTGTACATGTAGCTAATAGGAACAGTTGGTCAACCCCCCGCACAGACGAGTTTGTGCAAGCTGAGAGCCAGGACATGCGGCAGCTGAAGCGGCCAACATGCTGACTTGACCAGGAGCAAGCTGTTTGTAGCAGCAACTTGAAGGGGTACTTAAAAGGAGGGGTCCACTTGTAGTAACCCTTATTAGCAGTTGTTTGTTGTACTTGTGGTTTCAGCTCGCACTGTCGTCTGCTATTCTGGCGGGTTTGTTAGCTTGTCTTCAGTTCGCCTCCCAACTTTACCAATGTGTTGCTGTTAGATGCCGCGGTCAGATACACAACCATCCTGGTTTGCAAGCACCAACCGGTTTGCATAGCTCAGCTTCTTGCTTCAAATGCTCTCACTGTACAGTAACGTTTACACAGTGAAGAGTTCCTCTATGGCGTCCAAGTGTCTCAATGGTGACTGTTTGTCCAAGGCGGTTGATGTCGCAACTTCCCACATTCAATATCCAGTGTCATGCACAGCTGACGAGTGTCATTGAATTAGAAAGGCAAGGTCGCATGAAGCAAGTAGAGTTTAAGTGCAGCATGCCTAACAAGCACACCTGCAGCAACCCAAGGTTATGCTGCACGTTATGTCATACATATGGCACATGTATGCATTGTTGGTAGACTCGTCTGCGGCCTGTCCGGCTGAGCCGCTCACGGTTTTCGCCTGGATAGAGCCAGTATCAAATACGACTTGATCAAGTCCATATTCTGGCATATCTGCGCAGATATGCCAGCATGCTGCAGTCTTCGCAACGGAAGTCGTGGGCAACAGCTTGTGGCAAGCCTTGGCATCTGTTGCTGGTTTTACGTGCCTCACATCATTCCATGCTCATCAACCCCACAGAAACCGAAAACGAAATATGCCTGTGAACTTTTGACAGCCTGTGGAGCTGCAGAGCTACAGTCTCTGCAAGTCTGAGGGTTACTGCAAGGGCATCTTTCAGCCCAATCGGCAATTTGAACAACCGTGCATCAACCTCTCAAAATCACCCACCTATTGCCTAGACACCGTTGCTGTCAATGAATCACCATGTGGCCATCCAAAGGCATCACATTGATTAGGTTCGGTCCCCAGAAAAAGAAAATAGTCCACTTTCACAAAAGCATCAATAGCACAGCTGGCAGTAACATTCCTGCATTCCTGCTGAAGGACCCAGCAGAGCTTGCTGTTGATGCCCTTCTCACATTACCGCCAGTAGTAGCTGTGCTGGTGGTTGAGTCATAGACTGCGCCAGACTCGAGGTTTAGCTCAGTGTCATCAGCTGGTGTGTTCGGTATCTTGGTCAGCTTGTAACCCCAAGTGCCGTAGGCTGCTGAGAATGTGTAGTTCTTGCCACACACATCCTGCAGCAAATGATGGAATAAGGAGATCAAACACTTACTGTGAAGCTCCGTATTCAAAGACAAACAGGCCAAAGATTCTAATTGCAGGTTGGTCCCTACTAGTCAACAGCATAACACAGTAGCCTTCTGGTCAAACTCATACCGCTTATTGCACGGCAGTGGCAGTAGTGCCTTTGCCGGTCTCGTTTGCTCAGAGCTCACTCGCACCTGGAGTAACACTGTGAATGTGTGGTTCTTGCTGTTTGGAAGCTTGAACTCCAGTGGTTGCCTGCAGGTGTACTCCTCGGCATTGTAGTAGCTCAAACCATCAAAGTAGCAGTACTGCTTCCCGAAGCCATCCCAGTCCCAGTTGAATGACATGTCACTGTTGACGGGGATGGTGCCATCAATCTCAGGGCCATTGAAACTCAAGAACTTTGTGCGGACATTCTGTATACCAGCCTGTAGGCAGAACAGGATGCAGCACGTCTGCTACTTAGTACATGACGCTGGGGCGCTGACCCCTGCCTGCACCAGCACCTGTTCCTGCTGGAGGATCTGGCAATTGTAACTGTGTGTGGCATGCTATGCAACCCGCTGCTACAGCATGTTGTAGGTGCACAAGCAGTCCATGACACTGGTAGACACAGGCATGCAGGATTTCTATTATCCCGGATAACGGATTTGACGGTCAAACAGTGCTGACTGGCCAACGTAGCAGGTAACTCCCTCCCACAACACACAGTGCTGTTTCATATCTCACCAGCCGACCAGTTGGCCACATCTTGTTGGGTGCAAGCTTGTATTGCCCCTGTATCTCCTCTGGTGCAGTTTCGTCAGTGTATCTGTCGTTATTGGCAATACCCAGGGACATCAAACTGCTGTAGTTTGTCATCAGACTGCCCTCAAGCTACAGACACAAAACCAAGCAACCATGAGCGCTTACAGCATGTATATGTACAACCTTGTCATCACTGGACGATAGGCCAAGCACTTCAACTGAGTGCATTCAGGAACGCTGCCAAATTATAGCATGATGACGTCAGCATACGGGCCACTGCTGCAGGGAGTCACGGCCGTACCTTGACATTCCAATAGCCATCAACCTGTTGAGCCTCTGGTGCATACAAGAAAGGCTTCTTGGCCTCTGCTGCTGTCTTCAGCACGATCCATTCCTCCATGACAGCTGGTTCCTCTGCAGGCCAGCTACCATCCTCAGAGTGATTATAGCTGCTCCGGAAGCGAAACACTGTTTGATAGAGCGGCTGAGCACTGCCAGGGTACAGGGGCACAGGAGCGGGCTGCATGTCACTGATGTTGACAGTGACTACAACACAACATAGCAGACAAACCATGCAGCAATGTGTTGTCAGAAAGCCTGTATACTACTGCACTCGTGCAGTGATCTATGCACTGATGAAAGGCTTTGTACTTCCTACTGCCACACTCGGATTGGTCGCTGGCCTTCATCACGATCTGAAACTGCTGGGAATGTGTGCTCCACAGAGTCTGCCAGTCAAGACTGAGGTGCTGACGTGTACATGCTCAACTCAAACTTACATGGTGCTCCACAGCTGTTGTAGGTGACATTAGCAGCCGGCAAGTTGTCAAGTTTCACAAAACAGACCTGCACAGACACACACCAGTGCCAAGCTGTCAACACTGTGTCCTGGCTATGTCCACATGTTCGCAATCTGCTGTGCTGTGGATGCTGCATGACTGCAGGAGACTGGGCAACTCTGAGAGACATGCTTCCAATCATTGCTGTTGTATTGGGCCTTCTCCACCAGATGGGCGGCTTGTATGACATGTGTAACATGCTGCTGCCATCGTTCAATTGCAGCTGCAATTGCCATTTGAAATGGTCCTGCAGTCCTACCTGTGCTGTCGTCCAGAGGTCTGCTACAGGCATTGCTGCACCGCCAGCCAAGCCTGAGTACGCGATGATGGTGAGCTTGATGTTCATGCAGTAGTAGCCCTGCACAACACGTCAACATGGGCCATGTTTAGTGTTAGCACAGCAGCGTGTGGTTGATGTAAGGAGTAAATCGCGTATGAACACCATTTGAGGGCTCTCATATCCAAAGGCACCTCTGCTTCTGTTAGCTTCAAACCACTCCAGGCTGAACCTGAAAACTGCTGAATGAAACAGCATCAGTTGCAGCATATGCACAATCAGCAATGACATGTTGCTATGCCGCTATCAAAGCCCAAACATGCGTTCAGTGTGATGCCCTTACGTCGGTGTAGTTCTTCAGCTCGTTTAGCACAATCCTGGGAGCTGGGGATGTCTTCGTGTACTCTCCTACTGTGACCCAGTCACTGCTGTTGATCTTGTACTGGAGCCTAAACCGTGCTGGTTGAGTGACAGCAGCTTGCAACAGCCTGCGCTGAGGTGCGCCTGCCGACTCCTGAACAACTGAGGCTGCTGTTGCAGTTGCAGATGCCCCAATGCCTCTGCAAATGCTTGATGGGTTGGAACCGACGATTAGCAAGTCATGAACTGGCACTACCGTGAGCTCAGGCGCTGCTTGTGGTGCATCAATGCCCGGCACATTCTTGCTGCTGGTAAGAGCTACTGTGTACAGCATGTCACTTCGGGTGTTGCCTGCTTCTTTCTGTGCTGATTGTGTCCATGCTGTAGGGATGCTGCTGTTTTTGCTGGCTGGAAAGAAGTTAAAGGTTGGTCCACAGGCTGTGCCTGTGGTCGTGGCTGCTTGAATTGCACTGGCCAGCACTGCAGTGGAGGACGACAGCAGTAGCATACACAACCTGCTGCGAAGCGCATGAATTTGTCGCTATCACTAAACAAAGCACTGACTAGGTCTATGCAGTGAAGCTGGCGCTGTGTAATGCGAACACGCTTGGCGCAGCAGCTACCCGCCGATGGTAGCAGCTGTACACCAGGGGCCACTTCAGCGACCACTATTATGCTCGAAGCAGAGTAAAAGCATGTTATACGCTCTTAACCAAATTTGATAGCTATGCTCAAGCTTTCCGAGTCTACCTCCTGTGAAAATGGACAGTGCCAGCGCGCCCTTCCTTCGAGAGGTCCTCATAGTGTGTAACCGCCCTTGTTCGAGCAATAGTCAGTCTACAAGCCTACTGTGAGCAGTTGCAGCTAGCCTCGCGCTGCTGACAATGCAAAATGTCACCCGAACGCAGCAACCAGTCACCAGGCAAGGTGATGCAGCAATCAGGAAATTCTTCCTTGCATCATGGTTCATATGAATTCGCATGTTCGCCTCTAAGACCTCCGCAGCAGGGTTGCAGGTCGCTGGCAAGAGGCACGGTGGGACGGACAATGACAGTTACTGACAGGTCAGCTGCAGGCACAGTAGCTAACCCAGCACTGTCGAGCCTGAGGCGCCATAATCGGCAGCAACGGTAGCAACCAGCTCCAAGCTAGGGGCTGGCGCAATAAACGACGCTTCACCATTTCGCCAGTGGGAGACGTTTCAAGCCTTCAGCGGGCAGCCTCCTTCGGCGAAGGCTTTCAGCTAGCGAAAGAAGCCTGCAACTGGGACAGTCTGAGAGTCGGAATGTGTGCATCTATGATGGCAGATGGCCTTCATTCAAAGACAGTGCCAACGTGCACTAGTGAGCTGCATAGTCAACCGCTCAGCCCTCATAGCTGTCAACGGCGAACTCATCCTGCTACTGTGGCTGTTTGCTGCTGTCAGCCTGCAGCTGCTGCAAATGGTTGTAGACATCTGCGAATTGCTGCACTGTCAAGTCCTGAGCTCGCACATCAGTCCTTATGCCTGCTTTTGTGAGTGCATCTTCCACCTGCACAGCAACGGGGGGCAGCTAGGCTGAGCACACCACACCCATGACCCCCTACTGCCAGGTCATCCTGTCAAGTTATTACATGTACAGGCTGTTCGCCCACTAATGGTCATCTCAACATCAACATCACATGAGTTGCCGCAGACGCTCAGGACGCACCCATGGAAAACAATGCTAAGTTGCGAAGCTGCCTCCAGTACAGCCCTGCCCCACTGCACACCTGATGTATCTTGTAAAGAGGCTGTAAAGTGTTGCGCAACATCTTACGCCGTTCAGAAAAGGCCTTGCTCACCTGTAAGAGCAGAGAAGCAACCAACAATTTACGAGTTGAATTCAAAGTGAGGCAGCACAGCACTGAAGTATGAATAGGGAATGCACAGGTCTGCTGTCATCAGCGGCAGGCTGTCGAACAGGGTAATCACAGCTGCTACATCTGCTGCGAAAGTACTTGGCCAGTGTCCGAGTGGAAACAGGCAACCCACCATGCTCAAGAATCCCCTCTCTCCAGCTACAGGCAGGCGCTTGGCTGGTGGTACCAGCTTGAACGTGACTAGTGCGCCATCCACACCAGGAACAGGGTAATACTTCTCCTTGGGTATCCTGGACAGTAAAGAACGGCGATTTCAGCACGCCTCAGCACAGCTACTGCTGCAGCACGGTGACACAAGCATGTTGCCGACACATTGTTTTGCGGAACTGTACCTAGAGACATGCAGCATGCACATGGAAAAGCACTGCTGCTGCTGCTGTTCTAGTACGGCGTGCTTTGAAGCGCCTCAAGCCTATGCTCGACTCGCTCTGTGGCCAAGCTCACCACTGACCTGAACCTGTACACAGGCTTGCTGTAGTAGTGTGTGATGACACTCATCGCCCGGTAGTCGGGTCTGCTGGGTGTGGGGTCCACCAGCCGCTGTGCGACCTCCTCCTGGATCATGACGCTCAGCTCAGCCACAATGTCACCTTGAGGAAGCATGGCCAACAGGAAGTCCTTGGTGATGTTGTACGGCAGGTTTGCCACCACTTTCACCTTTCCCCTGCTGCGACCGCTGCCTGTGCTGCCATCCGCACTGCTGCTGTCCTGCTGCTGGGGTTGCTGATTCGCTGCTGCTCCTGCTGCCTGATCAACTAGCGCCTGAAGGTTGAGCCGCATGACATCGCCATGATGTAGCTGCAGATTGGCGGCCTGCAGCACGTCAGGTCACAGATGACAAACCATATTGGAGCCTCAGCAGCAAGGGATGTTTGCAAATTGTACCCTTTCTGACAGAGCTGTAACGGAACTGTTGCACCGGCTTTGGAAACTGCTGCTGTTGCTGAAGTACGACAGCAGACAACAACAGCCACCTGGGTACATGAGCTGTAGAGTTCACATGCAGCTGTGCGACTTGGCAACAGCTAGCGCAACCTCACCTGGCCAAGCTGCTCCCTGAGTCGCTCAATGAGTGTGTCATCCTTCTCTACTGCGATGACTTGTGCGTTGGTGGCTAACAGATGACGTGTGAGGTTCCCTGTGCCTGGGCCAACCTCAATGACTGCATCTGCTGCTGTCACACGCGCTGCTGTCACAATGTCTGACAGCACATTGTCGTCTGTGCAGAAGTTCTGCCCCAACGACCTGCAGCAGGGTAAAAGCAGAGAGAAGTAGCCGTAGGTAGGACGTATCAAAGGATATCCTACAACACAAAACTGCCTTGGCCGGCAGTGCCTCACTTTTTGGCTTTTATGTTTGCTGCTTTCAGGCTCTTGCGTGTGGCAGAGGCTGAGCCAGCAGTCGTGTCCCACATCCATCCAACTTGAGGAACTACGACGTCATCCTTTATCACTGGACCGGAGGCATTGCGACGCTGAGCAGCACACCCCAAACGCCTGGGCCGGAGATGGAGAATCTGTGCCGGCCAATAGGTGTGCACGGGTTCTAAGCAGCAGCTGTGAGAAGCAGTGGACCTCATGAAATTATACTTCACGGAAGCTTGCAGGAGAAGAAAGGGCAGTGGCACCACTGGTGACCAAGCGACCGCGCACTGACAGAGAGTTGCATGCAGGGTTGTGAAAAGCTTCAACTCTTTGGTCGAAAACCAATTGCGCAGTCATCTGCCCAAAGCTGCCATCTGACCGCGAGCCCGCCATACGTTATAACAAGGGTTCGAATGCACACAAGCCCACCCTGTTGGCAGATCATTTAGCTGGACAGCGATCATTTCCATGTGCAACAGCGAGGTACATGTCATGCGTGTGTTCCTGCACTTCCCGTTCGTCACAGCACGCTTCGCACAGGCGTAGTATTCAGTCCCCTCAACGCCTTACGAGTGCTTCAGCAAAGATCTTTGAGATGTCCAAACACAATACTAATCCACAGGATCTCGGCTGGACTCATAAAGGTGCTAATGAACAGAGCAAGGTAGAGTTCTACGAGAAGGATGGCGTAAAGATGGATTACTACTATACTACAGGTGGGGAACGTCATTCAGGGCTGCGGAACGCAGGCGAGCTTCCATGCAGATCCTGCATGTGTACACAGCACGATCAGTGGGCTTGCCAACACAGTCGTGAGTATACTCCTTCTTGTAGCTCATGTGGCTGCACTGACGGTTCGGGGCTCGATCGTGCATCAGTTAGCAAGCAGTGCAGCGTCGGGCACGTAGGTCAGCTTGGGAGCTGCGTTGTGTCCAGTCGGTGCAGCTGCTTTTGCCTGGAGCACTCCAACACCTGTCAGGGTGGTGACCGACACGACTCCGCACAACAACAACCTTGTCTTTCTGCAGGCACTGTCAAGACATCCATGGACCATCCTTCTCAGGTAAGGGCCTAACCTGCTGCTCTCAGTCCAACGCACGGCACAACCATAGCAGTGCTGCTCAAGCACAAGCAGCTGCCATCCCAGCTAACTTTTTAGGTCAGCTGTTTGCATTCTATCGAGCAGTCGTATTACTGTCCTGCAGGGCAAAACCCAGATGTTCAGGCGTGACCTGAGTGAAGACCAGTTCCAGTCAGTGTGCCAGAACCCCAGGTACCACACTGGCCAAGGCTACCAGACCAAGTCAAGCAAGTACTACAAGTGGTGAAGCCCCTTGGCTGGGGTGTATTCGGTGCCAGATGCCACTTATGGCGAGCATTGTGCCTGGCCATGGTGCAGCAGGAAGGAAAGAGGTGGTGGTTGGTGCATTTGCATAAGCTGCTGTGTCCTTTGACAGGTTCAGCCTCCAAAACTCAGGATAAACCAGCACCGTGTCTGTCAGCAGCCATGGGGGGTACGAAGACACTGCAATGAAGGGAGAATGTCATGTAAAGTTGGTCGAGAGATTATTCATTGACAATTTGGTGGGTAGTGGAGTATGTGCATGTGGGCTTTTGTTGCCAAGTACATGCAGACGCTTAATAGGGATTGCCAGTCATTGTGGTTGTCTTATCGTCAAGTAACATTGGTTGTATTTGGTCAGAGACAGTTCTTTACATTGGCCAGACTATCACACACACAAACAACAAAGTGGCTGCTAGAGTGTGTACATATATATCGACTGCGTGAGTGAGATTTGCAGATACTGTTTGATGTCACGTCAAGCTGTTTGGCCATGCTAGCTGTCCATTCATGTACATTGTGAAGCATAAGGCCACTGGAGTGATAAGCAACAAGCACGGGTCCCTCTGTGTACAATACAGTTAAGAAGAGATGAGGGGTTGCATGGGTTCATGTTCTCAGCATGTGGTGTCATGTTAGATGCTATTTCACTGCAGTTCCGAGCATGTCATGTGTGGCAATATCGAATTGAACAGTTCCACAGTGCTTTGCATCCTTGTGTCAGCCTGCTCTGCAGACTGTTGGCAACCTGCCTGATGTGCCAGCTGCTGTGTGCCATGCGTCTGACACTTCAGTCATAGTATGCCATTGGATTTTGAGTTGTTGCAGCCTGAGATTCAACATGTGTCTTTGATAGGCCTCCTAGTTGATCATCACGAATTTCACGTTGCCTTCCCGCAGTCCACCCACATGACTCATCCATATGTTGGACACACATGGCATGAGGTGACAGCAACAACAGTCTGTGTCAAGCCTCCAAATGCTGCTTGTGCAGCGCATATGTTGCTGTAAGAAGTTCAACAGCATATGTGCAAATTTGAAGTAGCAACATGGCGTCTGTTGCGAGCTGAGGCGAAACATTTACGTGGCGGCTGAGCTATGGGTGTCCTGCCCCAATCGACTGGGCTTATGCTGTGTCAGTGCTGTTGGACGCAGCATTTGGTCTATAGACCTTCTGGTCGCAACAGCCACAGCGCAACCATTGATTTCACTCATATGCAAGTCAAATTTGCTGCCCAACAGGATGGGAGGCAAGTTCAGGTAAGTCAATCCAAATAGTATGCATGCACGCCAAAACAGTCATTGTAAACTAGTCAACAGCAATGGAGAATTCCTATCAAAAACAATGCAAGAATCAGCAGGCCATCGATGGCAAGATATCTTGCGACAACTGCAATAAATCTGGTCACACGAACAATGCAAATGATGCACACTAGTCTCGATGCAACTAGTCAAGAAACAGTCAAAGCAGCAAACCAACAGAACGTACCAAGGTTTAATAAGATATCTAGCACTGCTGTGACACAACAAATCAGCTACCCGGTTCGCCCTTGCAATGAGCTGCTGGGCATTTGTATACACCACAGCTGTAGAGCTTTGCAAGTATTCCCTCACAGCAGACACCGTGGTGGCACCAGGCTGCACTGACGTGAAAACCTCTCAGTTCCCAGGGCACTCAGGCCTGGGGGCTTGCAGTGGCCCTGAGAAACCCAGGGTACCACTGGCCCCAAGCCCAGGCCTGATGGACACATTCTAGAGAACCATCTTTAAGGCCAGTGCAGGCGAAGTTAGTGCCTGCTGGGTGTACAGCTGTTTGTACTCTGGACATTGGTGACCCACATCACTCCCAATGGACCTCAACATCTTCTGAGCTGATGGCAATAGTCCCCTTCACTCCAACCGCCTTGCCATCAGGCGTGATCGCTGACACCACGCTGCTGCTGCCAGCAGCACCAGCCGCAGCAGCAGGCAACTCAACCGCAGCAACACCAGCATCATCTGTGATGGATCGGACCGTCAGGCTGTCCCTGCTGCCGCTTGTGTTAGCAGCTCCATTAACAACAAACTCAATTTCAGCCCCTGCTACTGGCTGGCCGCTGCGTCTGAGTGATGCAGTAACCCTCAGCGGTTGGCCAGCAGCAGCAATGGCTGGTGCAGCAACTGATAGCATGTCCACAGGTGATGAGGAGTCCTCTGTGATGCCAGCAATAGTAGCCAGGGTTGGCATGGAGAGGGACTTGGTGCCTGGTGTACAGCCCCAGTACCACTCATTCTGGCGCTTGCAGATGCTGCCGGAAGCACAGCAGTGACTCTGCAGGGCAGGATGAGCAGCAGCAGCAGCAGAAAGGGTTCAGCAGTGCACAGGGACATAACAGCTACCAGCCATGACTGGGCAGCAAGACTATTTACTGTGATGATTGTGGTTGCTATCGTGTGATACGGACAGGTGATATTTACTGTTTAGGGGCATCAACTGCTCAGCACTGACTGGCTCAAGGCACCTGCCAGACACCATGCTTGCGCCCAGGCATCTACTTATCAACCCAGTAGTCTGCTAGGCGTGCCTCACCTGCCAGGCGCTGTCGCCGCATGTTCCTGATGGGCAGGCACTCCGACCTCCACACTGGCCCCACGGATCAACACGCTTGCAGCCTGGAGCGACAAGACACACAAGCAGGACGTTGATATGCCCAAGCCGCATGGGGACAGGTGTGTGCATGCAAGCAACAGCGCTGACTGCATGACACCTGGTAGCAGCTCTGCAATGCGGTGTTGTTCCTGTTTGCCTACACAAACACATGTGTTATGGTAATACTGCAGCATATGTGGCGTGTGTCCCCGGCTTTCCCCGTGACAATGCCAGCTTGCTGTTGTTTACAATGCAGTGCCAGCAGCGAAGGACAGCACACCAGGCATGCATCAATTTGCAAACCATACGGCCGCCAGTGCAGCCAGCTACTGCACCAGCTAGGCACCCAGCTACATGGTAAGTGATGTGCACCTTTGTTCTTCCCAGGAGGCCTGGGCCTCTTACCATTGCCACCATTACCACCATTGTTGTTGCCACCATTGTTACCATTGCCACCATTGTTTCCGTTACCGCCATTGTTACTCCCGCCATTGTTTCCGTTGTTATTACCACCACCATTGCCATCATTGGGACAGCTCTTGAGCAGTTTGGCATCGTCAAATTGAGCCAAGCCCGCCGCTGCCCCTGTGAAGCCCGCGTTGTAGTCAAATGCAACCTCACTGCGCTGGTAGTCATTCCTGATGTCGGGGTAGTTATCTGACTGGTCGGGGCCTCCTACTAGTGCACCTGATAGGATGATTTGTGCGGGATGATCGGCCATGAAGTTGGTCTCATCACAGCAACCACCAGCACCAGTGCCTGCAGGGAGAGAGTGGCACAGTCAGCAGCGGCAGCGGCAACGACGGGTTGCTTACACATGGATGTCGGTGTGGTAAGACAGGTCACTATTCTTGCATCACTGTGCTCTCAACTCTGCAAAGCAAATCTATGGGAATATGCTGATGACTACAGGCCCAAAGTCTAAACACGGAGAGAAACATGCACAATGCTGGGCTTCAGCAATATAGCAGCACATTGGAGAACCGATATTGTATAGTCTGCAGCATGTCAGTGCAGAAGGGCACACTCTAAACACAAAATGACACACATATGCAACATGCATGTTTGATTGGCTCATGGGCTGTTGAGGATGGTAAGTTGCGACCTCATCTCAGAAACTTATTTGCAGCCTCGAGGCCTTGCAACACATCATACACAATGTAAACCCCATGATTTAACAAACAAACAACACTTCGCTCCGCATGCTTACCTTGCTCTCCAGCACAGCATGTCCCATAGTTTGATTGTTTGCATGGCTCGTTGTACTTAGCAGAACATGCAGACTGCCTGTGGTGTGGCCTCTTGGGTTGGTCACTGCCATAGCCAATCAGGTAACTCTTGCCGGTTGATGCACCAGTGATGATGCGCATCTGACTGCGGGCCCAACACATGTGTGCCTGCTTGTTGTTGCCGTATTTGCCCATGAGTGTTGCGATGAACATCATGTTGCCGTTGTTGCGCAGTGTGCCCCAGTCACTGTAGTAGGCCATGCCCTTGGGGGTGTAGCACACGGTAGAATATGACGGCTGGGGGCACTTGTTGCCAGTGTTCTGAAACACACAAACATGCAGCAAGTGAATCTGGTTATAAAGGTGCTAGAACAATGCAGTTCATGGGGACCACAGGACTCTGCAGTGCTTCGCTTCCATTAGATACTCCGCTAGTCTTTTGAAGGAAAGCCACAGCTTCAGCCAATATGCAGAACAACTGCGGTCTGGTGTTGTTGAAATTTCAGCCACAAAAACAGGCACTAAGGTTGAAACACCCACCTCCCATTTCTGCAGGATATAACCTTCCAAGTACTCCTTAGCTGCTGCTGATACACCCAGGTTCAAACTGATCGCCAGTGCAGCTGCACCAGGCATGGTTGAGTCCCAGTCATATCCCAGTCCATACTTGAGGTTGTTGACCCCCATGGCTGTGGTGAACCAGCGCTCTGCTGCTGGGCACATGCTGCTGTCATACTTGCACATCCAGCCAGCCGCCCAGGCCATGTGAGCCATGTAACCTTCAGGCCAGTACGACTTGTACGCTTGGAACACACCAGGAGGAACAGACCAACTGCATACGTAGGAATAAGCAGGGACGTCAATGTGGGATGAAAGCAGTTGACTTCAAGTCCTGGCAGGTTGTTGATCTGGACAGCATGAACATTGCTGTCAACTTGGGTGTGTTTACCACCGGTCTGGAGATGTATACTGGATTGCACCAGTGTTGAATGCAGGCCCGATGGATCTAGCACCTGATTCAAGGCCATGCAATGCGGAAATGCATTGGTTCATCACACATCAGCCACAGCAGCTATGCTTGGTCACTCAAACTTACGTTTTTGGATGTGCTTCTGCAAAGGCAAATGCCTGTTTGGCATGGCTGTACAGTGTTGCTGCATAGCTGCCCTGTCCCACACTCTTGAAGAGCACAGCACCAGCAGCATACGCAGCTGCATACTCGCCAACAAGATCAGCTCCACCGGTGTTCGTGTCAGCAATGTACACGGGGCGGGCGTTGGTGGCATGCTCGGGGCGACCAAAGTAGTGGTGGTCTTCCTTGCCGGACAACTGTTGGGGCAGCATTGCAACAAAACACAGGCTGCACGTGAGTGCAAAGCAACTGTCAAAGGGCCATCGTGCCACCTGTTCTGGTTGCACTGTTACATTGTTGGGTGCTGCAACATGTGCGGCGGCTGTGCAGCTCTCGATGCATAGCCCGGGATGCTGTGTGTCAGGGCATTGCAAGGCTGTGTTACAAGGCACTGAGGCGGACACCATGCCAGCTGCTGAGGCAACCGGGGTCCTTGCATACCTGTCCCACAAAGACATTCTGCTTGGGGTTGTCACTGGCAGTGAGGTGTGCCTTGATGAGCCAGTCTGTGGCCCACTTGATGTCACGTACGGCAACGTCCCACTGACCAGATGACGTGTAAGCGTTCTTGAACTCCAGCATTGAGAACACAAGGTTGGCGGTACCCCAGGCCATGGGGTGGGCAATCTTCAGATAATCTGCGGCAAACCAAACATCATGGCTGTTGGTTTGGCGCTGTATAGCAGTGGCGCTTGTGGCATCCTCAGCAGCTGCGGTGAATGGCGCCTGTATGCTCTGCACATTAGGCAACAACATGCACGTGCTGCTGCTGCTGCTGCTGCTGCTGCTGCTGCTGTGATCTCACCTCCAGCATCGTAGTATCCGCCAGATAGATCCTTGCCAATATCCTGCCCGTCCTTCAAATGAGCGTTCTTTTTCCAGCCACCGGGTTTTGAGTACAATAGCTGGTTCCAGGACGGCAGGACGCCTGACATCTGGCCCTCATAGAATTGGTATGACATGCCCAGGATCCGTTTGTAATTGTCTTCCTGTGCATAAGCACCCACCTGTTCGCAGGAACAGAAGGCATTATATTCGTTAGCATTGTTTCGTACGTCAAGAAGGCCTTGCCGTCTGCGATGATGACGCAGGATCAAGTCCAGGCCGAACAGAAACCAGGAACATTTCAGAAGCCTTCTCCGGGAGCAGAGAGAGCGGCCTCACAAGCCATTCTAGTGCCAATAAACTTGAATAAAAGATAAGACGATGAAGGAACGCAGCAGATGCTGGCATGCAAGCAGCACCGATCTGATCCTTCCTCCTGTGCAGACCGTATTCAGAACATTGCTTGAGCTAGGGTTGTTTAATGCTCACCAGTAATACTGCTGCGCACAGAGCAGCGAAGCGCACGCCCGCGGTCCCCATCTCCGCGTGCGTACGTACAAAGGACTTGCTTGCTCGACCCAGGCGACTACTGTGCTAGTTCAATATTTTGTAAGACTAGATGTTAAGGTTTGGTGTGCCACAGCGAGCGTTGGTTTTGTGCATGCGCTTGCCCGGTCAGTTGTCAGTCGGCTTACGAAATCACACACAGGAGTTGGACCAACCGGATCTCACCACACCTTTTATGGTATTCATGTCGTGACTGTAATGCGCGCGCGCGAATCACAGGAGTGAGACTGTGATCAAGGTTCAACCATGTCACGAAGCCCAGCTACGAAGCTTGAAGATTGCTAAAACATATTGGGTTTGAACATGGCTTCCAGAACATGTGCCCTTGGGCTGAGCGACCCTCATTGGCGGGCCAACTGCCGTGCGTGCTGGCGGGCGCACGCCCGAATCTTCTTGCCCAAAGCTCATAGCGGCCATAGGCGTTATTCGGCGATGAAGGCAGTTCTTCCCTACACAAAGCGCCACAACAACAGTTTCCTGTGGGAAGGTGCACTTTTGTTGACCCAGCAGAAGCGATTCACACCCTCACGGCATACACCTGCCCCTCACGGGCCCCCGGGTGCCGCAGCCAGATGAATAGCTGTAAAAGTGACTGAGCCATTACAAACAGGATAGGTGCACTGGCTGTCGATAGACATTGATGCAGCAAACGCACACCTCGCAGACGACACCCTTTTGGACATCAAACCATCAGCCCTCGTGTCTAGTCATAATTTTCAAGCTGCATAACTGCCCGGAGCTGCTTGGTCAAAAGGAACGGGGACAACACTGACAGAGGTCAACTATCCAGTTAGCAGAACATGAAATAATAGCTTTCTATTATCCACGCCAATATATTGTATACTTCACCAACCACAGCACTGCATGTGGCAAATGCACTGCCGCATGGCTACTGCATTGCAGACAGTTGCAGTTACTGGACATGTCCTGGAGCTACACCTGATGCCTCATGAAAGATGCACACTTGAAGTGCCTGCTACTAATCCCAGATCACACCTAGGTGCTGCTAGCGTTGAGCTCAAACCATTGCCTCAACAAATCTGCCAATGTTGCAGGCAGCGCTGCAATATCTCTCAGCACAATGTAGTAGGGGAAGGGGAAACTATCTAAGTACCGCTCAAACACAGGTTTCCCATCAACAAACTTGACACTCTGCATATCAAGCAGCGATGAGCCCTTGCCACTGGCACCACCAGCCCTGCCTGGCCTACTGCTGCCAGCAGCAGTAACAGCAGCTTGGCTACCAGTGCTGCTGCTACTGCTAGCTGTTGTGTCTAACGCTATAAACACAGGACACACCCCCTGCACCTCCACTAACTGCCGGACAGCCCCCAACAGCGCCTCTTTCTCATGGAACCGCCCATCACCAAGCACTAGCAGCAGCTGCCGCAGGTCGCTGCTGCTGCCACCACCCTGCGACCCAACACGATGCCTAGCCAACTCCAACAGGTGCTGCACAGCTTCCACCAGCTGCAACATTGGACGATCAGTGATCATGTTATCCTGATCAAACCTCAGTGCTGACATGATCTGAGGCCCTGCTGCATCCGTGAAGGGGACCTCTAGGGGTTGTAGTGGCTGAACCCCGCCACCACCACCATAGCTAATCACACCCACCTCCCCAACTTCTAACCTACTCATGGCCTTGCACAGCAGCGCTAACGCCTCTAATGCAAAGCTACCTGCGCCTGTCTCAGCCATAGACCTAGAATCATCTACTGCTACCACAACCTGATACCTGCGCTTATCAGGCCTGCTGCGCCGCATCCAGATCTTATCCCGCCTGAATTGGCTGGCAATGTAGCCAATCACGCGCTTCATGTTGAGCCGCTTACCACTGCGGAACTCGCCACCTAACCTACTCGCCAAAGTGGGCTCCAATATGAGTCTTAGCTGCTCTGTCAGCTCACCAGCCAACCCTGATACCAAAGCCTCACACCTACCCCACATGTCACGGCCGTATGCTGCAGCAGCAGCAGCATCAGGGCGGTCTCCACCTGCTGCTGCTGCCCCAGCTGCTGCTGCCGCTGCTGCCTCACGTAACAGAGCATCCAGCTCAGCCCTGAGGGCCTCAGCCTGATCTCGTGGCAGTTGATGAGTCAGCAGCTGTGTCTCTTCAGCTGACAGACCTGGCTGATCAGATTCTGTTAGTTGAGTTGCTGCTAGCTTAGCTGCAACTAAGATGGGCAGCTCCCCAGCATCTTCAGCAGCAGCACCGCCAGCAGCAGCGTCATCTAGCAACTGCTGTTGCTGCTCTGCTGCTGAGGGGCCGGTGGGATCACCTTCCTCCTCCTCCTTCTGCTGCTGCTGCTGGCCCGCAGATGTTTGCTCCTGACCCTTCTGCTGCTGCTGCTGGGGCTTTTGCTGCTTGCCAGACCAAACCTGAGGTGCTGCACCAGCCGCAACCTGCTCCTGCTGACCCAGATCAGCGTCAGCATCCCCTGCTGCTGCTGCATCCTCGTCCATCTCCTGTTGTGGCTGATCACCCTCGTGCTCCTGCTGCGGCTGTCCCTGATCAGCCTGACCGGGCTGCTGCATGGATGCTTGCTGCTGCTCCTGCTGTGCTGCTTGCTCTTCAGTAGCAGGTGCCAGGACTTGTGTGGTGCCATCCAACTGCTGATCATTCTGGCCGAGAAACTGATACTCATCTGCTGTTGGAGCTTCATCACGGGGCCCAGCATCAGGATCTGCAGCAGCAGCGCTTTCATCCTCCTGTTGCTGTGCTGCTTCATGCTGTACTGCCAGATCAGCTCGCCAGCGCTCCAAAGCATCTCCAAGGTTTCTGAACGGGTTCAGATCTGGCTGTTGCTGCTGCCGCTGCTTGCGCTGCTGCTGCTGCCCAGCGTCCTGCTGGTGCTGCTGTCCACCGCCCTGCTGCTGCACAGGTGCAATCTGTCCCTGATCTGTGGCCCCCGCAGCACCCAATGCTGCCTGCTGTGCCTGATCAGCTGGCTGCTGTGTCTGTTGATCTTCCCAGTCCATTGCTGCTGCTGTGTCAGCACCCTGCTTCTGCTGCTCATCCTCTGGCTGGTGCTGCTGCTGGTCCGCTGCCCCTTGCGCCTGTGCTTGTGGTGCAGCAGCAGCAGATGCCACGCCGTGAGGGCCAGCCTGGGGGATCTCCTCTGGGGGCTGATCAGCTTCATCATCACCTGTAAGGGAAACAGATGACAGATACACAGGTCAGCACTAGGTGAGTCCCACACACCAGACAGTCAAAAGACCTGCCACCAACTTCTTGGACCAGCAAAGCATGTGCATAGATAGCAACACATGGCTGCCAGCATGCATGGCACACAAGTCTTGCTGCTGCTGCTGGTGGCTCACATATTGTGGAGTTCTACAGGCGCTTAGTGTACATCTGGATCCAGGCAGCAGGTGCAGTTCCACACCACCTACTCAGGTTTTGCCATTGCACAGCTTTTACCCCTGCCACACAGCCACACCGAAAGCTGGAGGCTCAGCTAAGCCCAAAGTGCAATGCTTAGGTTTGTTCGACTTGAACCCTAGGCTCATGGGCAAGCAACCAGACCCCAAGCATGTGCTTACCTGCACCATGGGCTGCTACTGCCTCTAGGTCTTCATCCTGTTGGTCATCAGGCTGTTCCTCCTCACCCTGCTGCTGCTGAGCACGTTTGCTGCTGTCACCATCAGCTGGGTCAACATCGTCCTCAGGCTGCTGCTGATCTGGCTGGGCGGCAGCAGCATTTGCCAAGTCAGCACCATCATCAGGACCCTCAGGCTCTGATCCAGCCTGATCTTCACCATCCTGCTGCTGCTGCTGCTGATCAGGGTTAGCTTCTGCAGCAGCAGCATCCCCGTCTGCAGCATCTTGCTCCTGGCCTGCATCAGCACCTTCCTGCTGCTGCTGCTCAGCCTGGTTGTCTGGCCCAGCCTGATCCTCAGGACCACCAGCCTGATCCCCCTGATCTTCCTCCTGACCATCCAGGTTCATCTCCTCAGGCAGCTCAAACTCCTGATCCTGCTGCTGCAGCTGCGGTTTGTGCTGCTGCTGATAGTCATCCGCCACATCAGCAGCAGGAGCCTCATCATCAACCTCTCCCTCACCCTGCTGCTGCTGCTGCTGCTCGTCCTCAGCATCCGAGTCATGCTGCTGCTGCTGCTGGGCTTCAGGTTTGCTGTCATCCTGCTTGCCCTGCTGCTGCTGCTGTTTGGGGTCCTGGTGGTGCTGCTGATCATCCTCACCACCCCCAGCATACTCCAGGTTTGACTTGTCCTGTACTGAGAGCTGCTGCTGACGATCAACATCATCTTTGCCCTGCTGCTGCTGTTTGTCTTGTGGTGTGTCATCATCATCATCATCGCCCCACAGCCGCTCATCAACACGCTCTTCATTCTCACCAACCTGGATATAACACACACAGCAGCCCTCATATGGTTGAATGGACCATCTGTTGGAGTCCAGGGTTGGGCAACATGCAGTCGCCCTGAGGCCTATCTTGCAAGCACCAAAGCTGAACTTGGGGAAAGCCAACAAGCGTGAACTGCCGACAAGAACAGTCAGCTATCTGCCACACCGTCATCTCCCCCTGCTGTCTCTTATACGGACTCCGCATCTGACAGCAGAGCCAGAACTGCTACAACATGAAACTCAACGGCACAACACACCAGTGAACACACCATAACCAGCGCTCAGACACAACACACATCATGAGCAGGCATGAACCCTGCCTACTCCTAATGGATTCCTCTCAAACAAACTTGTTCCCTCTCAGATGCAACAGAGCACTAAGGCTCCACCGCCACATGCAGCAGGCACATCCCCTTGGCCCCCGCCCCTCACCTCTCCCATCTGCTGATCAATCTTGTCATCATCCCCCGCCTCACTCTCACTGCTGTCATCAGGCCCCTGCTGCTGCCGCCTGTCATCAATGTCATGCAAACTACCATCAAAGTCAGCGTCCATCTCAACACCACCACCATCTTCTTCAGGGCCAACCTGATCATCAGCCTGCTGCTGCTGCTGATCCTTCTGCTGGGCCCCAAGCAGCTGATCCTCGTTTTGGATCTGATCAGACACATCCTTTTTACCTGTGCCTTCGCCCATGCCTGTGCCACCAGCATCCTGCCACTGCAGCTCACCCTGCAAGCACAAGTGTAAACAGTTAATCACTGTTCATATCTCAATCAGAGCGAGGCAGGATTGGAAACATTGCGGCCAATCATCCAATTAGCAAGCCAGCAGGATCCCACCAAAGCTTTAGTTCACGGGCTGCTCATCGCTCATCAGCCTGACCAAGCACGAGCACTGCTGAACCTAAATCAAGACTTGCAACAAGGGCATACGCATGAGTTTATGGAGGGCAGTTCAGCTACACTGTCAGACACTGAAGCAAGCAGAACAGCAGTACATACAGCCTGGGCAACAAGTGAAGCTCTATCGCTGTTTCTGGCTGTCTGTGGCTGCTAGGCGTGCTGGGTCCAGCTCTCCATTTCACCTGGCCATCTCCCTCGGTGGCCTCTCCTTCCTGTCCCTCAGGCATGCAGTAGCCCTGACACATCAGGCTGCAGAAGATGCTGCTGCACACATAACTCAATTTACCCAGAGACTTGTGCAGCACCAGCACATCACATGCGCTGCGCTGTACAGCAGATAACAGCAACTGAAGTAGGGGAAGCAGTGCTGCTGCCTGGCTGGACATGGCAGCAGCAGCAGCAGTGGCAGCAGCCTGACTGTCAGGACCCTGGCTGAGATCACTGACTGATGCCAGGAGTGATAGCAGCTTCCTGGCTGAGTCAGCAATACCTGATAGCCTGGCTGGTTTCAGGGTATCAGCTGCTGCAGCTGTCCAGCTGACGGCACCATCTGCTGCTGCTGGTGGTGGTGGTGTAGCAGCAACGGCTTCATGTTCAGCCTGATCTTCTTGCTGCTGCTGCTGCTGCTGCTGCTGCTGCTGCTGCTGCTGCTGAGGTGGCTTGGCCTGGAGCGCCTGTGCTGCAACCAGCACCTGGGGCACCAGCTGATCTAAGCAGGCTGACCACTGCTGCTCACAATCCTGCAGGCTAGTCACTGCTGCTGCTGCTGCTGCTGCCACTTGCTGCTGCTGCTGGAATGTGCTGGCTTCCTGAGCAGCAGCAGCCAACATGTCCAGCACACGATCCCAAGCAGGAACCATGCTGCAGACCACAGACACATCTGGACTGCTGTCAGGGAAGTCCTCTGCAGCACGTGCTGCTGCTGCCAGCTGCGCTGTTGTAGCAGCAGCATCTTGTTGCAGATCGCGCAGCGCATTGAAAGCTGCTGCCACTGCTGCCATAGCTGCATGTGTGACTACAGGGCAGCCGGCGAGGCTCAACTTTGCTGACTCAGCTTCTACTGCTGCTTTGTGGTTGTTGATAACAGTGACATAACCATCCAGCTTGGTGGCTGCTGTGCTGCTGCTGCTAATCACATGCTGCTGCCGCCCAGAGTGCTGCTGCATTGGTATAACAGCAGCAACCAACTGCTTAGCAGCAGCAAAGTGATATGCCAGCCCTGTCAGAACCTGCTGTGCTGTTGCCAGCCACTGCTTGGACTGCTGCTGTGGTGGCAGCGGCGGCAAGCTTTCCTGCAAGCCCTCAGCAACCTTGGGTTTTCCCGCCACTTCCTGCAACCATCCTGCAACCTGCACCAGCTGAGTGTAGCTCTGCACCAGGTCACCGACCAGCTGCCGCTGCTGACGCATGAGGTACAGCTGGTGCTGCATGTATGAGACTACTGCTAGCGCCTCGTGTCGTGCCAAGTCCTTGTGTGGTGCTGTTGATGCTGCTTGCAACCGCTGCAACCTTGCTAGAGCTTTGTAGTAGTAGCTTCCCGCCTTGAACCAGCAAGATGCTGCCAGCTGCAGTTGCTGATGATCCACACCGCTGCTGCTGCCAGGCCCACTGCTGCCGGCCCCGGTCAGCAGCAGCGGTGATCCTGCAAGGCAAGGTTGCTGATGACTAAACCATGCAGCAGCATCACGATCGCTTGCAGGAACATCGGACGCACGCTTGCTAAACCCCGCATCACCTAAGGCATGTAACAAGTCAGTCAGGGCTTTCTTCTTGCGCAGCCTGGCACCCTTCTCAGTGTCTGTAGACAGCGCTAGAGATCGGGATGCTGCTGTGGCTGCAAGATCGTCCAGCCGTAAGGCAGGTACTGTGCTTTGCAGCTCATCCTGCTGCTGCTGAGTGTCAGCAGCAGCAGTGGTTGGCTGCAGTGCTGAAGGTGCTAGAACTTTGGCCATCTTTGCTGTAAGCTTGGGTGCCCTAGCAATGTAGCTGCTCCCAGTACTGCTGTCAGTTGCTGGGGTTGCTGCAGATAGCAAGACAGCAGCAGTGAAGTTGTCCCATGCTGACTGCTGCTGCTGCTGGAGCTGCACTAGCGACTCCAAAAGTGGCGTTGTGGTGATATTCCCTGTTGCTGCTTTGCGTTTGCTCCTCTTGCTGGCCTTGCTGACTGTGTCCGCTGGCCCAGCAGCACCTGCTGCCAGTCCCATGCTGCCCAATGTCGCTGCTGCCAGGACTTCCAGGCTGCTGCCAGCCGCCATCAGGCTAGCAGCAGCAGTGTCCTCAGGCTCCAACTCTGCCAGCATGGCAGGATCCACCTCAGCAGCGGCTGCTGCAGCAGCAGCAATAGCAGCAGCAGCATCTTCTTCCTGCTGTTCAGGCTTCCGCTGCTGCTCAGCAGGTACACTGTCCGCCACTGCTGCTGCCTGGTCTTTCGCTGCTGCTGCTTTAGCTGCCTTTGCTGCTGCCTTGCCTGCGGCAGCCGCTGCTGCCAACACAGCTTTGGGTGCCGTGATCTGGCCTAGCCCCAAGGCCTGGCTGGCTTGTGCTAGTACTGCTGCGGCTGGCTGCTTTAGGTAGTCTTCTGCTCTGCGTGATAGCCTATGCAGCTGCCTTTGCGCCTTTTCAGTTGACACCTTCATTGCATAGTAGCCCCGATCCTCCCATTTGGCCAACTTCACAAAATCGGTTAGCTCCTTGCTGAGCGGCACTAGCCCTGCATCTATCGCTGCTGAGATTGCTGGCAGGAACTGCAAGTAATACGATAGTACATTCCATAGCATGGAAGCCACCTTGCTGCTATCCCCACTGCTGCTGCTGCTGCCGCCAAGGTTTGCTGCTGTTGCTGTAAGCTGGCATGCGAAGCTGTGCAGCAGCTGCAACCGAGCAGCATACTCCCCTACAGTTGCGGTCTGTACAAAAGCCTCAACCAGAGATGCTATCCGCCTGTATCCAGCATCACTGCTGCTGCTGCCATCATTCTCAGCAGCAGCAGCAATGACAGCAGCAGCATCATCTGTGACCCCCAGCACCAGCAGCTGGTAGAGGTGGTACCAGCTCTTATTGGCGCTATCAGCATGTCGCGCTTTCACCCTTTCAAGCAGACCCTTCCAACTAGCGAGCTCCAACTTACGCCAGCGCGTCGCGATCCCCGCGATCGCGGTCAGATGCTGCTTGAGGCTTACGTGCTTCGCCGCTGTCTCCTCCCACACCTGCGCGCGAGCCAGCAATAACTCCAGCCCCGTGAGAGCTTGCTTTAGCGGCACCGTCAGCGGCAGCGCGAGCAACCGCTGCACGATCGCCAGCAGCTGCTGCAGCAGCGGATGCTCCGGCCACTCCTCCAGCAGCGCTGTCAGCCTGTGCGACAACTCCGCCAATGGTTGCTGCATCAGCGATGCTTCCTCGACGAACGGCTGCTGCATGTCGAGCTGCACGGCTGTGCTAGCAGTAGCAGCAGCAGTAGGTGCTGGTGCTGTGTTTAGTGCCCTGTGCTGCAGTGCTAGAGCCATCACTGATCCAGGCATGGTCAGCTGATCTAACTCTGCTGGCAGCAGGCCTTGCTGTGCTGCGACTAACTGCTGACCCAAGCTGAAGCACAGCTGGAAAGCTTGCTCCCTGGCCGCATCTGTCACCTGCTGTGAGCTGGCAGCAGCTGCTGCCGCGGACCCTCCTCCTTGTGCTGCTGCTGCTGCCCCCGATCCATGCTGCAGCTGCTGCATTGCTAGTGCAGTATACAGCTGCTGATGAAGCACAACAACATCCTGCAGCAACTGCCCCTCTAACAGCGACTTGGCTGCTGCTGATCGTGCTTGAGCAGCAGTGGCAGCAGCAGCAGGGTCAGCCTGATCGTCCGCATCGGCTGCTAACTGCTGGGCATCTAGATCTGCCATATCTGCATCAGTGTTGTGTTGCTGGTGTGCTGCGTGTGCTTCAGCAGGGGCTGACAGATCATCAGTGTCTGCCAGGTCAGCAAACGATGCATAGTAATCGGGGTACTGCTGCTTGTAGGTGGCCTCATCTTCCTCCTGCAACCAGCAGCAGCAGCAGCAGGGTTGATACTTGACTGTCGAGACAGCGCAACCGACACTCTTACACATAACAAGCTGGGGCAATCTTGGTGGTTCAGTTGTCGCAATTGTGCTTTGCTCACTTCAAAGAAGTGCATCACAATGCTTCGATGTGCATTCTCATTGGAGGCTTGACCAGTTGACACAACTCAGCCAGCATGCAACAGTTTGTGAGCAAACCATAAGCAACAGACCCTTTACCTCCTCGGTCAAGAACGTAGCTGTCTTAGTTTTGTGTTTGAACAGCTGCGCCGCCTCTTCAGCCGCCTGTGCCTCATAAGCACGCACCGATGACCACACATGCAGCAGCTGCTGCAGGGCACTATCAACAGCTGACAAGCTAGGGCTAGCAATAGCTCCTGACCCAGCAGCAGCAGCAGCAGCAGCGCCGGCTGCTAGCTGCTCCTGGACTGCTACAACCAGCGCAGCATGCACAGCACGGATCTGCCAAGTGAAGTCTGCCAGCTGGCTGGAGGCCGCAGATGGGGCTTGCTGGCTGTGTTCCTGCTGCTGCTGCTGCTGTATGTGTGCCCCGGTTACTTTCTGCCATTGTGGCTGTGCAAGGATACTGGCTGGGGTGGCAACTAAGTGAGTGCTGCTGCTGCCGCTGCTGCTAGACCCTACTGCTGCCGCTGTGGCAAGCGGTGGTGGGAAAGACAGCAACCCAGCAGTCAGAGACAGCAGCTCACTGCTGCCGCTGATGCCATCAGCAGCGGCATGTGGTGCTGCTGCTGCTGCCAGAAGTTGATCAGTCGCTGCTGCCTGCTGTGCTGCTTGGCTGGCAGCAGCCAACAAATTCATACCATGCCTGATCTCAAGCACAGCCAGCAACACAGGCTGCAGGATATCCACATAATCTGCAAACTGTGACTGCATTCTATCAGCCCAAGCTGCTGCACTCCCATCCCACATCTCAGCCTCAGTCACTGCTGCTGCTGCTGCTGCTGCTCCTGGGTTAGCAGCAGCAGGGTTGACAGTAGCTGAGGTGGTTCTGCTGCCTGCACCACTGCAGCTATCTAGCAGCGTTTTTCCAACAGTTAACACCCTCTGTGTGTCAGCTAAACCCCGGCTAAACGCTGCAACCTCCTGCTGCAGATGCATGTACTGTGGGGGGTCCGGCCGCGGCACACACTGGCTGCGCAGTTTCCGCAACTCATTACATAACCCCTCACGCTGGTTATGTAAGCCCTGCAAGATTGCTGACTCATCAGGTCCAGCTGGCAACTGCTGCATCATTACGTAAACCTGGATCATGGGGTCCAACTGATTGAAAATCCAGCGGTTTAGGGCTTTGGCGTTGTACCCAAATTTGCCGGCAGGATCTACACCTGGTGGCGGGGCAACTAGCTGCAACCTGGCACAGCCGAGCAGCAGCCAGCACCAGCCCTTCAGGCCTAGCTTCTGGTACCAGCTGCTGCTGCTGCTGCTCTGCTGCTGGGGATAAGCCCGTGTGACTATGGCTTCAGCACATGGCAGCAGCAGCATTGGCGAGACTGCGACCAACCCAGAATGACTACTGCAACTGAGCACATCACTCAGCTGACTCAGCCACCGCTGAGCAGCAGCAGCAGTGGGGTCTACTGCATCTTTGCTACCCCTACTGCTGCTGCACCATGACACCAATTGCTGCACTAGCTGCTGCAGTGTTGCTGCATCATCAGCAGTAAAGCTGCTCATATGTGCCAGCAAGATCTGCCCCAGCAGCAACCCCAGGGTGGCCCATGTACTGCTGTCCCTGTCGCCACCTGCAACAAAGTGCTGCTGATGTTGCAGCTGCTGCACCGCTAAGCTGAGCTGCTGCAATCTTGCTGCCTTGCTGCTGCCATCAGCAGCATCAGCAGCACAGATCTCAAGCACAGCAGCAGTGCGACTGGCCAGATGCAGCAGTAACGGGCTCCCAACAACCTTGGACGGGATAGCCAACCCCTTGTAAAACCCAAACATGGCTGATCCCTCACCCTTAGTGCTGATCTGGAGCGATCCCCTCAGTCCAAGGTTGTGTGATCTGAGATCTAGCTCACTGGACCCTCCTGCAGCCCACAATCCAGAGTGCCAGCTGTACCAGGCTTCATGCAGTAAGCCTGGCAGCACCTGCTGCATGAGCTGCTGTTGGGGCAGCTGCTGTGCATTGTCTAACAAGCTGCTGATCAGCCATGACAGTTGGTGGTACGGCACTAACGCTGCTGTGCTGCGCTGGCAGCTGGCAGGCCCAGCGGTCCGCAGATACCAGGCGAGGTTGCTACCTAGGGTTTGTAGCTGCAGCTGCTGCTGCTGCTGCTGGGGTACCGCTGCAGGGCCAGCAGCAGCAGCAGCAGCAGATGTCATCCAATATAGCAGCTGCTGTGCTATTGCTGCTTCCTGCTGCATAACGCCAGCATGCACCAGCTTCTGAAGATCCAACTGCAACATTCTAGCAGTAACAGACACCATAGACCTAGCAGGGAGCACCTGCCAGCTGGTGTTGGGAGTTGAACCCTTTGCTGCTGCTGCTGCTACTGCTGCTGCACCTGTTGCTTCCTGCTGCTGCGGCTGAGGTGCTAGAATGATCTGCGTAAGCACAGGTACCAGCAATGCAACTGCCTGCTGCTGCAGTGACTCAGGTACCGCTGCTAGTGCTGCCACATCAGCAGCAGGCCCACTGCTGCCACGCTGCTGCCGCAGCAGCTGCATGTGTGGTACAAAGCCCAGCAATGCCAGCCCCTGCGTGACACTCCGCCTGAACCCTAGATCACAACACAGTACTGCTGCTGCCGCTGCTGCCAGCCGCTCACGCAGATCAGCAGCAGCAGTACTGTCCAAGCCATCTGTTACTGCTGCTAATGCATTGCTAACTGGACCCAGGATGGCTTGATCATGGGCCTCATCAGTTAACCCGTCTTGCTGCTGCTGCTGCTGCTGCTGCACTGCCTGTACCGCCTGCAGCAGTAGCTGCTGCCAGTCCAGCCCAGCAGCAGCCAACGCCGCCGGCTGACCCCTAGGATCAACCCTAAACCCTGTGCCATATTTTGCAGCTAACGCATTGGCCAATGCTGCTGCTTTCTGCTGTGCTGCTAGCAGTTTCCTGCTTGGTGGGAGCTGTGGATGCCCCCCTAGCTGCCACAGCAGCGGCCGGGGTGTTTGATCATCAAGCTCCAGAGCTGCTGCCATCTGCTGAGCAAGGAAACTCCATCTAGAATGAGACTGATCGGGTAGCAACCCTGGCCGTGTGTTGAACAAGTTGGTTACTGCTTTGCTCACACGGGACCAAGACCAAGCCACCCGTTCTGGCTGCACTGCTGATACAACTGCTGCAGCTGCAGTAACTGGCCCAGTGCGCAGGTTTTGACTACTACTGCTGCTGCTAGCAGCACTGCTGTAGTGCAGATACATTGGACCATGTACTGCATCCCACAGATCGCTCCTTGCCAGCTGCAGCTGTTGGACCTGCTGCTGCAGCAGTTGCAGATCTAGATCATAATCACTCCCATCCTGCAAACCTTGGACATGCTGCAGTGCGATCTGCAATGCAGCAGACTCCACTTCTGCTACTGCGGCCAATGCCGGTTTCGAACCATCAATCACAGGATGCGATGCTTCTGATCTAGCTCGCTCAGAGGCATGCTGTGCTCGCCAGACAGACTCCTGATATGGTGTGGCTGAACCAGCTGCAGTAGCTGCAGGTGCCGCTGCTGCCGCAGCTGCTGCCACTGCAGCATGGCAGGCGGCCTGCTGGAGGATCGGCAGTAGCAGTGCGAGGTTCTGCTGCTGTTGTGACAGCAGGGAGTATGCAGGACCAGCTTGCTGCTGTAGCAGGAGCTGCAGTTGCTGGTGCCAGGGCTGGCTTACTACAGTAGGCAACACCTGCTGACACAATTCAGCCAGCTGCAAAACGCCAGCATTGCTGGCTACTGCTGATGCAGCAGCAGCAGCAACTTGTGAAAGCTGATGCTGCAACATGAGCTGCTTTAGGGAGCTACTACCTGCTGGCGAGTGTCTACATAAACTGGCAGCAGCTGCTGCTAGGACAAGCTCCGGCATACGCTGCAAGCAGCTGCTGATACTGCTGCCAACTGCTTCTGCCACAGGCAGGCCGGTGGCACGTGACAAACCCGCTGCTGCTGCTGAACTTTGTGGAGCAGCAGCACCACTCAGCAGCACTCGCTGAGCAGCAGGCAGCTGTTGCAGCAACTGCCGACCCGTGATGCTGCTGCCAGCTGCTGCTACTTCCGCTGCTACAGCTTGTGCCAGTAGCCAGACAGGCAGTGACACATCCCTTACAGCAGCAGCAACAGTAGACCGCTGTGCTAGATCTGTGTACCCTAGCCAGATCGGCCACTGACAAGGCCTCAACAACTGATTAGGCCAGATCAAACCTTGGACTGCTGCTGCTGCTGCCACGCCAGCATTCTGCTGCTGATGTGGTTGATCAAGCATCTCAACATCATCCAAGCTTGCATTGTGATCTGCAAACTGTGTACCCTTATCCTCACTATGCTGCTGCTGCTGCTGCAGTGGCAGCACTACATCATCCTGCTGTAATGCACCATCAGGCAAATCAACATTCAGCTGCCCACACAATGCACGGAAGACACTCCCCCCCTCAGCCACTAACACCGCTGTTGCAGCAAAACCCCGCATATAAACCTGCACCCACGCACCCCACAAAGCTACACCCAAGCACCGTCCCTGCTGTAACAAGACCCCAGCCGTTACTGCCCAGGTTTTAGCCTCCCGGAGCCCGGGTGCTTTACGGTGTGCTGCTGCACATGCTGCTGCCATTCGTGTGTGTGCTGCTGTCATTGCTGCCAGCAGCAGCGAGTTGGGGACCCCTGTGCTAGATAGGAGGGCCTCCAGGTCTGTGTGGCCTGACAGCGACCAACTGGGGTTCAGGGCGGTGGAGGCTGCTGCTGGAATCAACTGCAGCAGTAACAAAGAAGCCAGCAGATGCGTCCTGTGGGTTGGCTATGACTCCTTTGAATGTTGACGGCAACTAGTTGAAAGCTGGCGGCTGCTGCATATCAAGTGCAGATCTTGAACAAAATTAGATGTGAACGACCATGTCAAGGGACAAAAGAGAACCATACAAGGTAATAAGTAAGAGTGCCTTGCCACGCCGCATCAGAATCAAAGTTTTTGGTTCATATGTGTTTTGCCCTCACGTATCAGGCAACAGGTGTGACTCATCCTTTGCAGCAGACTAGAGCACACCCACAATGAACAAACCACCTCGCAACCATGCCGACACACCCATTGCACAAGTGCTGACACAGTCCTACTATCATCCCACCCCCTGGAAGGAAGGGAAGTCCCACTCCGGCAGTAAGCCTTTGGGTCAAAGCTTGGTAATCCCATAAGCAACAGCTGCACGCCATACCATCAACAACAACATCTAGCGCACCATGTGTTCACTCCCAGGTTTTGGGATTATGAAATGAGATTGTTTAAAGGATAGCCCTTGCGCACCTGCTGCTGCTCGTTATCGTCTTCTGCATCGTCACACTCCTCCTCTGCTGCTGCTGCCACATCAGGCGCGTCCCTGCTGCTCCCCGGTGTAGGTGGCAGCAGGCACAGCTCTACCCCTCTGTTCCTCATAGCTCGTGACACTTCACCATGTTTGGGATCATAGGCCAGAATCAACCGGAAGCCTGTGTGTGAAATTGCAGATATACATGGGGGGGTCAAGTAAGGGTGAACACACTGAGACCATCTTACAGCAATGAAGAGGACGGACTACGATATGCTACTGCGCAGCAGTAGTTCTGTTCAAGAACATCTGCTGGTTGTAAAACCCTCAGCGTTGGCTGAGGGTGAGTCTCAGAACATGCCTGACCAGCACTGTCCATCATGATACCACTGCCTGGCTGTTTATCTAACCTCCCCTTGCCCACAAGTGCCCACATTAGTGTACATATCTCACATCCAACCTGCAACCCACAACATCTTAAAACGCTGCAGTCTGTGTTTCTAGATTGCAAGTCTCACAGCTGCATAACTGTCACCCACCTGGATGTGGCACCACCACTCTGCCTCCACCTGACCCAGCCTCATCTAGCTGCAACACCCCATGGGGTTCAAGCAGACCATTCAGCCGATCCAACACAGTAGGGTTTACCAGGTTGGCATTATCCAGTAAAACCCAAGTGCCTTGTTGGATAGCGCGTGTCAAACTGCCATCAACCCACTCAAAACGACCGGCGGTTGAGCTACCGGTTGGACTGTCAAGCTGCTCTATCAGGTTTAAGGCTTTGTTGCTCAGATCTAGGGTTTGCTGCTGTAGGGTTTGCTGTGGGGTGTGTTGTGTGGTTTGCTGTAGGGTGTGGTTTAGGCGCTGTAGTAACGAATGCAGCTGTTTCAACTGCCGAACAGTATCTGCTACTGTCTGGTTGTCATCAGCTGCCGTGCTGCTATCCCCTCCCGCCACGCTGCTGCTGCCCACCCCCTGCTGCTGCTGCTGGCCTATCATCTTGCAGCTGTCCCATGACTCCTGAAGGTCACATGCCAGCTGTACGTATGCCTGGCTGCTGCCGCCACCCTGCTGCTGCTGCTGGGGTGATGCTGCCAGCAGCAGCAGGTGCTGTGTGACAGTGTTGAGCAGCTGATGTGCGGCACCTGATAACTCCTGAAGCTTGCGTGCGGGTTCAACCTGCTCAACAGGAAACAGAAACAAGATTTTCACATATGCTATAACTCACGTCTTTGTCCTTTGTAACTCTGCTACAGGCCATCTCATCAGCTGCATGATTAAACAAGCACGCTATGACATAGCATCACAAAGCGCTACACCCCAAGCCTGTGACAACTCCTTTCCACCATATCCAGCAGAACATTTGTATCATTACTCGGCAGGGACCATTAGGGTTGGGGTATGACGCGGGACCAGCAGTGCGGTGCGTAAATTAGGCGCATTGGGCCTGGTTTTGACCCCCTTTTTTCTGATGTCGAATTCGACATCTATTGCGACTAAGGGTAAAGATGCGCCAACTAGCAGCTGACTACAAGGCGACCACTGGCAGCTGAAACAAACTTGTCATCATACAGAACAGTTCCCCACTGGTACAGGAGTCTACTAACACACACAAGTACACATACACCTCGAGTGCGCCTCTTACCTGTTCAAAGCTTCCCAGCAAGTCACTTGTGTCAGTTCCCTGTGTGAGTGCTAACTCCTGGAGCTGCACCCCCACCACAGCAGCAGCCAGACGAGCCAGACTGGTTTTACCACTGCCACCTGGACCAACAAGCAGCACCATCCAACCAGCTGATAAGGCTGACACTGCAGACTCAAGCAGCGGGGCTTGCCAGGATGGCAGCAGCAACTCATGTGATCGATTGCTGCTGCTGCTGCTGCCAGTAGGGTTAGGCTTAGGGTGTATCAGGTCTAGCACTTGATGATCGCTGCTGCTGGTATCCTCCACTCCGGTTGCACGCATCATACGTGCCATGCCGATTTGGACCTCTGACGGAGTGATCATGATGCCTGGTTTACTGATGGCCAAGCCGCTGCTGGTGCTGCTGCTGCTGCCAAGGACAGCAGTGCTTGATGCAGCTGCCATGGATCGGCCCCACACTTGTTTGAAGAGCTGCTGCACTCGCTGTCTGTCAGACTCGGTGCGCAGGCGCTGAGAGAACAGTACACCGATGAAATGCTCAGCAGCAGCATCAAGATCAGCAGCAGAACATACGGTGCCGCTGCTGCTAACATGCTGCTGCTGCTGCTGCTGCTGGGTAGTGTCTACTTCCATGGCATCTACTGCTGCTGCTGCTGGGGCTAGCCGCTGCTGCTGCTGCTGCTGTTGTGCAAACATACATACAAGCTCGCACCATCTCAGCAGATCCCTCAGGTTGAACTCCCAGGGGCCCCCAGCAACAGCAAATGGTACACTTCTGCTGCTGCCACTGCTGCCAGCAGCAGCAGCAGTGCCGCCAACGCTACTCGCATCTTGCATAGCTGATAACAAGTCAACCATCTTGCAGATCAGCTGCTGCGGCAACTCGGGATGCAAAGCCGTCGCAATCGATCGCAGATCCTGGGCTTGCAGCAGCTCAACCGCCACCCGTGTGAAGCGGTTTAAGAATGACTTGGGTAAACCCTTACGCCCTCCGCCCTCTTGCAAAGGGTTTTGTGCTGCAAAGAGCCTAAACCGCTGGTGGGCTTTGAAGCTTTGGCCAAGTTCGGGTACGAACAGGGCCTGCCTGTGGTCTAGTAGTCCGTTGAGACCTTCTAATACGGATTGGCCGGCGAGGTTCAGCTCGTCGAGTAGCACCCAGTGACCAGCTTTGACTGCTGACAGCAAAGGGCCATCACACCTACATGGTGAGAAGGGACAGGGGCAAAGACAACAATCACTGTTAGTATTCCACTAGTGCCTTACTGCTTTGTACATGGCTCACTGTACGCTGGCTGCCTTTCTTGGATGCAAAGCTAGACAGATGCTTTGTTGAGCCATATGGACTGTCGGCTGAGGGTATACTCTACAAAGTCTTTGGACAGATACTTCTAATGTATGAAGTCAGCGTGTCACAACGTTGGTGAATCCTCAAAGTTCCATTTAGCTCCTTGAAACGACATGTGTCAGTGCTGCATTGGCACTAAGAGATAGCATGTATGCCACAATATACGCCACTGAATCGTCACCCCAGACCCTAGACCCTGAGCGTTACCATGCAAACTGTCCTGCTGCTCCCCCAGGTGCCGGTAGATCAGCTCCCAGCAGATCAATCATGTCAGTGTGTTCACTGCAGTTGATGCGAACAAGCTTGGCCCCAGCAGCGCGACAAAGAGCAGCAACCAAGCTCGTCTTGCCCACACCAGGGCTGCCCTCCAACAACACTGCTTTGCCCAGCTGCATGGCACGCAGCAGCCTGAAAGCATTGCGGCAGGTTGTAGGGGCCTGCCAGTTGAATCTGGGACCGCTGGGGGTGTTAACGCTGCTGCTGCTGCCAGCTGAAGTCATGCTGCCAGCAGCAGCAGCAGCAGCGGGGTCCATAGCGACGAAGAAAGGTTTGATTCCCCATCGTCCGTCTGATGTAATCTGATCGACCGGCTGACCAGACTCTAGCTGCAATTCCCCAGCTGCTTCTGCTACTACAGCAGCTGCAGCTGCTGCTGCTGTTGCATCCGTCAGCTGCTGCTGCAACAGCTGCCGACATCTTGCTTTCAAGGGTGCCAGCAAAGCAGCAGGTATACCTAAACCCAGTCCCAACCCATCTAACAATGTGAGATAAGCGCCGTGCACATACGCTTGCAAGGAGCCAATCTCAGATGCTGTTGCATTGATGAACCCCACCCAGGCTAACAAGTCCCTGACACTTAAACCCCCCCGGGCTGTGGGTGGGGCCTGGGAGACAAACAGCTTCCAGAAGTCGAGCAGCCAACTGCTGATGAGGGACTTGTGTGCTTGGGCGGCCAGGCGAGACTCCAGGATTGCTCCTAGCTCTGATTCATCTGTGATAGCTGGAACCCAGATCTGAATAAGGGTTGAAGGCGCAGCAGATGACAGGAACATAACCAATGTTGATTGGCCTTCAGCCTTTCATTGGTAATGTGGTGCGTGCATGAAAAAAGACTACTCGTCACAAAAGCCGCTGATTGCCGCCAGCCAACACCAGAGGATTGCATCGATAGCCAGGCTCCATTGTTTGACATGCTCAAAACTGGCAACAATTGGCTGTATCCATCCATGAAACGCCTTAAAAGCAGCATGCACTGTGCAGCCCAAGTCTCAACTGCAACACGCATTGTACAGCCCAAGTCTCAACTGATTCCACTACATGCGTAGCACAGGCGCAAACACCTTTCACACCGCTCGGGTCCGACAGTGCTGCAGCTGTCCTAGCAGCAGTGTGAGTACAAATGCTAACTTCACGTACCTGTGTGAATCTGTTGCTGAGTGCTGGGCTGAGCTCCTTCTTGCCAAAGTCACCCCCAGGATTCATTGTGGCCAACACCTGGAACCCCTCAGCACCAATCACCAGCTCAGCACCTCCACCACCCTTCTCAGCAAGGGTCAGGCTACGACCAGGCTCTAACACACTGCATCAGGACACAAGCCAACACAGGAGGCAATCAATGAGAAATGGCTTGTCATCATACGTTAGGCACTCGAGCAAGGCAGCAACACAGCCAGCTCTGCGATGATCGAACTCCCAGTTGTATGTGAAGCAGATACCCATGTCCCATAGTCAGACAAGCCCTGTATCTAGTCACATGCATGCACTAAGCCTCATTCTGTTACAAAGCTGTATGGCTGACTTTGCATGGACAGCTGAAATTCCAGCTACCATCCAAACCCCGTACCTGTTGAGTCTCTCCAGTACCGCATCTTCCGCCAGGTTGAGCTCATCCACTAGCAGCAGCTCCCCCTTACGCATAGCAACAACCAACGGACCATCCTCCCAACCAAACGGAGCCCTGGCAGCAGCAGCAGCACTGCGCAGCGCTGCCACACCAGCAGACAGCTGATCCAGCTGCCGCTGCAAGCTCTCTACGCTCAGATCACCCTGTGCAAGTGCTGCAGCAGCATGATCAGTGATCTCAGTGGGTTTGCTGCTGTCCAAGGTTTGCTGATCTGGCCGATCTGCAAATTGTTTGATCTGCACTGCTGATCTGATCACAGCTTGTACTGTTGTGAGGTGGCTCAAGAGGGTTTGCAATACATCCTCAATCTCCACGGGGCTTGCTGCTTCTGCAGCAGCGGCAGCGAGTGCTGCTGGTGGGTTCTGGGCGGTCAGCTGCCAGCCTGGGGAGAACAGCAGCTCTTGGGCTGTAGCACGGAACGCTGCAATGTCTCTGCAGAAGCACAACACACACAAGGATACATCACCACAGTCTGATACATTACGCCAGCACACACGAGCATCAGTTGCGAGACTGTGACACAGACAACCCACAGCAGGCTGAATACTACCAAGCACAGGGGTGACACATTTTCAGCACCAAGGAGCCAGCTAACTTTATTTCCAGCTGTAGATAGTTTCAACTAACCCAAACCCTCAAACTGCCTACCTCTCCCGCGTCCTTGTCGGCCTGAATCCTCCCAGAAGGTCGCTTGTCTCCGTGTGTTGGTTGCAGTTGAGCACATGTAGGTGTGTGTGCCTCATCAAGGCCAGCAGCTGACACACACTGGTCTTGCCGGTGCCAGTCTCACCAACAAGAAGTACAGGCTCACCAGCACGGAGACACCTGGACAAATTTTGCAACCACACGCGGAAAGTCAGAATGTATTCACACGACAAGCCGCCTAAAGCCAACCCTCCTTTGGATACACCTTCCCTTGCCACCGTTGGGTCTGCAGACTTCCCTCCATATTGGTCACTTAGCTGCAAGCAGAATGCAAGGGAAGCAAATAACAATTGATGATAGCAAGAGAGTACACATCATGGTACTGAGGGGTGCCAAAATTTGGATACATGAGATTTGATCTGAACCCTGCGTTCCAGCCCCTACCTGTCCACCAGTGTGTAAAGCCTCTTCAAGCTTCGTGTCCACACCATACCAGTCAACGCCTGATGGATCGCTGCTGCCTCATCCCTAGCAGCAGCCGCTGCCACAGCAGCAGCCTCGGCAGCAGCAGCAGACTGGAGCTGCTGCACCGGACCAGTTGATCCTCCAGCTGTGTT
>NSMO01001172.1:0-13341 GCA_002588565.1 Coelastrella sp. UTEX B 3026
CACCTGTTTCAGTCCTCTGTCTGCCTTGTGGTTCATGAGCGTGACTGTGTACCTGGGCCCCCAACCTATGGCACCCATTAAGCTATGTTTACCCATGTAGTACATCAGAGGCACAACACCTTTGACGGTACCATACCTACATCGATCAGCAATCATGACATACAAACAGACATGCTGTTGATTGAACGTGTTCACAACAATGAAAAGCACGCAGTGTTGAAAACACAACATATGGCACAGACGAGCCTGCCCTGAAGAAAAGTCTGCAATGAAGGGTCTATCCTGCAATATGCAGACGTTTAGCGTTCCGTGTATTGAGTCCTGCCCTGATACGGTGTTCCAAGGTGTGGCGTGCTGCAGAGTGACGCATAGGGCGCACCAGCATGCATTTATCAGTATGCATTTCCCACGCTCGGGTCTGTGATGCGCATCACACTCACTCTGCTTCCAAGATAGGAAGTGCGATATCACAAACATGGGGTAGTGGACTCAGCTATGAACAGCGAGTCTGCAGGCCTAGCAGCCCTTAGTCAGCCCAACACACTGCAAGACTGAATCTTGCATCCAATGTGTTCTCTCACTCACTCATGCATGAAGCCGCTGTTGATGACGTGTGCAAAGTGGCCCTTGGGTTTGAGGCACTTCAAGCTGCGCAGCTCATATGAGCCGCCTATCAAGTCAACCACCACATCGTACTTGTCAGGAGTCTCCTCAAACCTGCAGTAATCGGACAAAGTGACAGAGTGCAGCAGGCATGTTTCAGCTCCACAGAAGGCATAGTCGCCAGCCCTTTGCTGTCATTGGCAGCTTTGTGGCTGCAGCTGTCACCACTGACACTCTTATGGCTGGACTTTGTGTCTTTCAAAGTCTTATCCGGGTTCGCATGCTGGCAGTTTTTAACAAATGTTTATGAAACACTGCTTGCATCATAAGGTTTCAAGCCAGTGTTCTGCAAACATACTGATAGCGCTAGGCAGCATGGCGTGTGTATTTCAAGACTGAGTGTCTGATTGAACCTTGCAAAGCGGACATGGGCCTCTTGCTCTGCACATCCAAGCAAGCTCTGCTTACTTCTCCTTGTTGTAGTCTATGGCCCTGTCAGCTCCCAGGGTCCTTGTCACAAAGTCAGCATTACGGGCACTGCATGTGGTCGCTACGTACGCCCCTTGAGCCTTAGCTATCTGCGAATCAGCAGACAGCAGACAGACAGGTCAACTAACAACCAGGTTGTTCCAACGGCTGACGCCTGGACACACACACATTACCCTCCCTCAACTTACGCTGGCGCTCTATTGAAAGCGCTATGCGGAGCTCATTCACTCATTCATCCAACGGGAGCAACGCATGATTTCTCAAAACATGATCATCATGCTATCTTGGAGGCAGTTGCCAGGGCTGCACTCTGGTGATCCTGCCAAGCAAGATTACCAGAGCGCAGCCCTGGCAACCGTTCCCCATAGTGTCACTCAGTGCACGCACAAACACGCAAATTGTACACAATTCTACAGCCCGTTGTCAAGCGTACCTGAATTGCAAAGCTTCCCACCCCTCCAGCTCCAGCATGTACCAGCACACGCTTGCCTGCCAAGGGCATTGACGTCTCAACTGCCTGAAGTGTAGGGCAGCAGAACGGGATGCTGTGTCGCAAGAGATCAGGACTTGCACAGCATGTATTATCATTTGTGCGCGAGTCATCAACCGGTGTGACAGGCAAACAGTTTGCAGGCATCGCAGCGACTTCATCCGTTGCAGCATCCATAAACAACAGTAGCAGTTGATGAACAACACAGCATCCACCACCGTAAGCTATATCGTCCAGCATATGGATGCTGCTGGACCTGCAGTTTAGAAAAGAGCGCAGGCTTCTTGGCCGCCGGAATCTGTCGAGTAGTATGCCAACTCATGACAGATGAAAGCATGAGTCAACAAGAACCAGTCAGACCACGCACAGCCAGGTGATGCAAGCCCCTTCTTACCATCAAAAGGCTCTCAGGCTCAAACAGGACGGTGCGGTATCAAGCAGGGGCTTCGATGCAACTGTTGTGAACAAAGTGTGAAACAAGTAACCAGCAAAGGTACCTAACCAGGATATTGACGAAATTAAACCATCAACTACTGCAGTGATGAATGAATTGCTGTTTAGGCCACAGGCCAAGGCCATATGCTGACCTGCCAGGCTGTCATTGCTGCTAGAGGCACTCCAGCTGCCTCCTCATAAGACCATTTGGGTGGCATGTGCACCAGCGTGTTCTCATGAGCGACAACGTACTCGGCATATGTACCTAGCAACATGAGCATGACAGCGTGTTCATACAGTGACAACCGTCAATAACTGCTGATAGCCAAGGTCAACATGGCATCAGTACAGTTTGTACCAGCATGCGAGACTGCCCAGGTCACACTCGGCGTGTTGGGGTTTCACTTGCGCAATGAACTTTCATGATTGTGCATGTTTTCACAGTCAGGGACAGCCAGGGGAAAGCACTCTGGCACTGAAGAAACCAAATTATTACACCAGAGGTCTGAAAGCAATTGTGGCAGGCCACATCAAACAAAGGTTGCTCGCCTGAAAGCTGATACAACATGTCTTTTTGTGTGTTGCAAGACAGCAGTGTGTTGCAGCAAGTGGAAAACAAGTCCTGCAGATCAAGATAGCCATTATTGGTAGTGACCTTGTAGATTTGATACAGACTAGATATCAAGAGACTGCAGATAATCAAGCACTTGGATGCTCAACCCTGCTGTGATAGCATGTTGGCCGCTAACGCTACTGCAGTAACACATCGCACTACACGCACCATATGTGCTCCAAAAGGCCTGCTGTCCTGTGCAACCGAAGACCTTGTCTCCTGGTTTGAACTGCATAGGAACAGCGGCAGCAGCAGCAGCAGAATTAGCCAGAGGATCATACAAACATGCATGCGGGGACTAGTAGTGCTGCCGACACTGTTCCCTGCTAGTCAGAGATGGGGCATGTAACAGAAAGGTGAGCACCTCAGTGTTAACAGAATGTGTGTGCACAACATGGAAGCTGCGAACAGACTGGCTGCTTGTGAAGGCTGCGAACTGATCGGCATAGACCACTGCACATTATTATGCCTGGCCTATCATGATTATTCGCTGATCAGCAGCCATGAGCACTGGGGTTGCTGCAAAAGCAGCTGGCCTGTCTGTCATGTCACCTGCCTGCTGACATCAGCACCTCACTAACCTGACTATCAGGGTCAGCTTCTTGCACAACTCCAGCTACATCACCACCGGGAATCTGCACAGGATGTTCCAAAAGGCAGATCACAGGGCACGCTGGTAACCACCAGGAGAAACAGGAGAAAAACACACACAGCGCACAGAAGCCGCATGTCTGTGGTTCATCCTGCACATAGCCGAGATTTCTGTCGGAAACAATCTGGTGAAAGGACAACACAGCACCAGGGAGAACGCACTACCAGCTCGGTAGCATGATTGATGCTGCAGGGATGTATGCTGCTGGCTACTGCTGTGGACGGGCAACTTCCAGCTTCTCACAAAAGGCTCACAGCTGGTTTACCTTAGGTCGTGTGACCGTGAAAGTTGGGATTTCTCCCTTTCTTGTTTTCCAGTCGACGGGGTTTACTGATGCTGCTGCTACCTTGATAAGCACTTCACCCTTGCGCCTGCTGGGTTTGGGAAAGTCTGTCTCGTACTGAAGCACTGAAGGCGGTCCAAACTGACGGAAGACTGCACGGCCACGAGAGTGTGACAGGCAGCGGTGGAATGCGAGGAAGGTTGCACGCGGAAATGCCACAACAAGCAGAACCAGGCACCACAAGTGCTGTACAAGCCCCAGTTTGTACTGCCAATGTTTTGTTTGAGAGCCTGCAAGCGTACTATGCCATAGAACCAATACTAGACAGTCACCAGATCATACTCGCTGAACGTAGAGGGCGAATGCACGGCAATTCATGCGACACTTCGAAGCATGCGAGTTGCCAATGCAGCATGCAGTGTAGGTCCCACCTGCAGCACCCATAGTGCCTAGCACGCCACCCTCGGCACGGCCAGGCTGTAGACCTCGCCCCATGCTGGCTTTATTGATATTATGCGACTTGGTGGCTGCTTGCGAGATGCCAGGGGGCCTCAACGCAGATTGTGCCAATGATTGTGCGACCAAGAAATGAGGTCAAGGCCAAACTGCTATAACGTCCACACACAGGACCTCAGAAGGGTGTAGCCTTCTTGTTTGAATGCAAAACGCACGTACAGCAGGACGCTCGTCGCTCGGATTGTGCTGCCGTTCGTCACCGTGAGCAGGACGGTAATGTACTGTGGGTTGCGCTGAGTGGTTGAACGCTTCAGTTTGAAACGCATATGGGCTGATCATGCCATCAGGTGATCGATACGCCGTCCATTGGCACGTCTCACGACACTTGCAACTGTCAGCAAACCCTGCGTCCGATACGTTCGAAAGCTCGCGCATAGGTTGCCTAGTTTGTGTTTCCTGCAGAATCGAAGGTGGTAGGAAAGATTCCTGGGCCGTTCAACAAGGCTGCGACTATCTTCGATCCCACTGAAGGTTCAGACATGGAGGAGGAGCCCGTAGATAACGAGCCTCTGCTGGTGCGCTGGAAATATAACTCTCTACAAACAGCAATCCGCTATCACAGTGAATAGTTTGGATTCCGAAGCAGGAGGCACCAAGTGCCAGCATCTCTTGCAGTGTGCTCTCAAGGCAGTAGCAGTGGCAGATGCTCTAGAAGCTGTTTCCGTGCTGTTCAGTACCACATTGGTTAACTGTTATGTTTGATTGGCGTACAGGTACCGGATGACCGAGTGGCATGGGACGCTGTGGAGATCGGAGCAGAGCAGCAACCCGCGATAACAGTGCAGCAGTTGATTCAGCGGAACCCCGACCATGTGATACAGTTCATTGCAAAGAAAGGCGTAGTCAAGCTCGGCGAATTCAAAGTACAGGTATGCCATGATGTACACAGGCCGTCAGTTGTTGACTCATGGACACTTGGCTGTAGCCCAGCTGCTGTCTTGAGTACAGCAAGTTTGCTTACTTCGCCCTTGGGACTGTCTATCGTGTGTTCATTCCTGAGAGCAGCCAAGCGTGCCTTGAACGCTAAGAAGCCAGGAACTCCAGCAACCAGAGCCTTTGCGCCTCACGACCGCAACTTGACATCATCCCCTGCTCAACCGTACGGTCCTGCAATGGATTGCCCGTTGTGTTCCGACTCTGCTGGCATTGCTGTTTTTCCTCAGGACTCACATATGTTTGCTGCCATGGGCAAGGACCCCTTCCTGGTGATGGGCAGTGAACAGAGAGACATTGACTACGAGCGCGTGTGGAGAAATCGCTTGTCCAAACTGGCGAAGAACAAAGCATCCAGGACAGGTGCAGAAAGAGTAGAATATCAGTGACACACAGCTCAACACATGTTTGGCGTGTTGATGTAACGACATGGTGGTGACATAGATATAGCTGTTTTGCCGCCCTCAGATACGGATCCAGATTATCGTGTAGTTTCATAGGCGGGCTTGCACATACCCACAATGTCCATCAGCCAACAGAAAATGGTGTTGCAACCAAGCAGTTGAAATTCAAACATCTGGGTGCACAACATGTCTCGCTAAAGTGCATTCACGTGGCCTTCGCCTTTGCAGCACCAAGTGTGCTCTCTTCATTATGTGATGTTTCTTGTATAAATTCGCAGGCTGGTCACGGCAGGTCCTGGTAGAGGCCTTTGTAGTGAACATCAAACATGCCGCAGCACCCGATGAGGCGGGCCTAGTCAACCCGCTGCTGGACAGATACAATGCTGGGGGATGCCATTACAGCGTGTTTGGGCTGCCAGCAGTGCAGGTGTGCACGAGGCGTTAATGGTTATAGCTGCTAGCTACACACAACATACTTAGCGAGCTGCACGAACGTAGCTAGTCAGCTAGCTTTCACACCTGACAACATCTGGTTTGCTCTTACCCTGGTGTAACCTCGGCGTGGGTGTCAAACAGCGTGGGGCACTTCGCTCACAGCTGCAGCTAATCTCCTGAATCATTGCAGTGTGGACAGACCGCCGTGTATAACGTGGCGTGTGGCTAGTTGTGCCCATAACATCTTGCTCAGGGAACAGGGCAACATGTAGAGCAGGACAGCATGAGGCGCCAGAGCGATCACCGGTGGTCTCCAATGGTGTTGCTTTTTGCTGTCTGTTGCATCGTGCAGGCTGTGCTGCAGTTCAAGTGGGAGACATTTGCCGGCAGGATGGTGCGCTTTGAGTTCCTGTGCTTCCTGATCTGGCTCATCGCCTTCTCAGTCTTCATGCTGGTCTTCCAGGTGAGCCTTCTGGCGGTCTGGACTTGCTGTGGTTTTAGCTTGCATATGACCTAGGGTTCTGGGCACATTCCTGCTTGCAACATAGGCATTAGCAACAGGGTGTTTTTGATATACCTGAATCCTCAGGTGGACCTGCTGCGACTGTAATGGTATCGTGGTGTCCGCCTGCTGCTCACGCAATGGTAACAGCTCTGACAGCGTATATGAAACAGCTGTTGGCACCAACATCAACGGCTTATTGGCCGCAACAGTAGGACAGCCGTGCATGCCATTTACAAGACAGCCATCAGCATTTATCCATGTGGCCTAGCAGTATCAGTGGCGTGCTCTTCATATGCACCTCACACATCGTCCATTTGCTGCATTGCCCTCAAGTACAGGATGAAGACATCACTCTATCTCTACGCGAGCTGCTGACATACCCCAGCGGCATTGTGACGGTAGTGTGCGAGATCTTGGCACTGGTGGCCATGACGCCTTTCGTCATCATAGAGATAGGCAGCATACAGGCTTATGCTGGAGGCTGGCTGAGCTTATGGAATGCTCTAGATGTCTTGACATACGCTTTACAGGTATGCACATGTTCTTCTGCGATACGTTAGGCAGCCAGCGACTGGGTCAGACTGTTGCAAACCTAAGTGTTGATGCAGGCAGTTGCGTGTATCCTCCCCCCTGAAGCGGCTAGCCTTGCGCACAGTCCCTCCAGCCCCTGCAAGCTGTCAACCTTGCAATGCCCAGCACAAAGTATGCTGCTGAGCACTGTCTGCTATATAGGCTTGCAGTATGTGTTTGCTGGCACCATTCTAGCTGTTTTGCGCTGGTGTGCAGGTCGCTATCTCCGTGATGCACATGAGTCGGATGCACCTGGAGTCTGGTCAGCTGAGCGTGTTGGTGGCCTTCCAGTGTGTGATGCTCTGGTTCAGACTCAACTACTTCAGCAGGTGAGGAGGAGCGACTGAAATAGCCAAACAATTGCTTGTGTGGCCACATGCAAGTGGCCAAATGCAAGTGTCAGCAAGTTGCTGCTGATGGGTAACCGGAGTCGCCTCTGCATATGCATGATGTTGCTGCATCAGCAAGCCTGCGGGAATAGTTCTTGATCACTTGCGCTGTACCAACTGTCAATATCACATGTGCCCTAACTTATTTTGAAACCAGGTTGCTTTGCAATGACTTTCCTTTGCTTCGGGTGTCTGGCACAGGCTTGCCAAGCACTGAGACATCAAGTATTGACCTGCAGTTGCTGTTCAGCAACTTACTGGTGTTGTTGTGTGCCCCTGCAGGGTGTTTGGTGGTAGCAGCAGCTTCAGCATGATTGAGTCCATGCAGCAAGTGGTGGTGGACATCCGCTTCTACCTGCTGTATCTGCTGCTCATCATGTGGGGGTTTGCTTGCGCCTATTGTGTGCTGTTCAGAAGGGACCAAGAACACGAGGTATGATGCTGCTAGAAAGCGGTGTTGTGAACAATCTTACTGGCATGGCACCTACTGGGTTCCGCAGCAATGCTGTGTTTAAGTAGGTCCTGCTCTGAGGCCTGGAAGCTGTTAGAGCTTAGCTACTGCTTGTGAGATGGATGCCTGGGCATGTCAAGCTCAATAAGACAAGACAACGAGTAGCACTGAGTTGCGTGTGCCCGTTGCTTACTGCGACGTGTTATGTTCCTGCAGCAATTCAGTGATGTGGGCCACAGTATGTTGACGATGTTCACCTTTGCTCTTGGAGGAGTTGACCTGGACATTATGTTGGGGAGCAGCAACCCCAGAGCCAGCATATTCCTGTCCCTGCTGTACCAGTTTGCCATGGGCACAGTACTGATGAGCCTGCTAACAGGTATGGCCAACCATACATCAGCATGGCAGACACACACTCTGTCCCCTGTTCCGAAATCTGTTGCAGAGCTACAGAACAGAGCCTGCAATATGTTTGGCTGAGCTTGTCTCACACGCCATTAGCTGGCATGTCAACAATCACTATTTTAGACTCTCAACCATGTGCTGAGGCTGTCCCACAACAGCAGTCTGTTTGCTGCCTGCGTACCTAGACTTGACGCACCTGCTTGTTCGACCACATGTGATGATGCCGCGGCAGCTCAGACATGGTTGCTTGTACTGCTGCAGGTATCATGGCTCAGTCCATGTACAAGGCAACAGCACACGAGGACCTCAAGCGCCTGCTGAGCAAAGCCCAGGCAGTCGACGAGCTTGAAAGCACAGTACCTTCATTCATAGAGCGGCTCATGCCAAAGAACTACCCAGCCTTTGTACATGTTCTGAGGGTGAGCTCACAGTGCCGCTCATCATCCGCAGCTACGACCAGCATGCTTTGTTCAATGATGTTCTGCAGACCAGCAGCTGTTTGGCTTGCCCTCTCTAGCGGCTTCTGTCTGTGCTGGGGCTTTGGTTGCCCAAGGTATCAGCAAACAGGCATGTGCCAGGATCCCCATTGGGATGTTGCATATGTTAGCCTCAGCAGTGCCGATTGCGGCAGCCAGGCCTCATCAATTCACAACACACAACAAGAGCATGTATCTTCCTGCAGACTGACCCTCAGGGCATGGATGACGATGAGCCAGGTGACAGCGATGACAAGATGTGGCATCAACAGGCGTTGGCCAGTGGTCAGAGTGGACAGCCCGTAGGCACAACAAATGGCACCATGGCCGACCCAGCTGTGCAGGTGAGGATGCTGATAGTATGAGCATTGGCTTGAACTGCAGGGTTATGAAAGCAGAATGCTGTTGGCATCCTTTGTGCATACAAGTGTGGTTATGTTTCCCTGTGGCTGCTTCATCGACTGAACTTCGATCCAGAAGATGTTGATACCACCACTGACAGTGCTAAGCAGGAGGGGTGATCTGGGATGTAGCAGCACATGGTGTGCTATCAATCAGGGCAATACGACTCCATGCACCTTAAGAGCAGGTATCACATGGTTCTAACACATTGGTTGCTGCAGACCCTTTTGACGGAGGTACAAGAGTTGAAGCAGCAGGTGGCGCAGCTCACGGACCTGCTGCACACAGCAGTACCATCCATGCCACCATCTCCCAATTCACATGCCAGCAGAGGCTTCTCAGACACGGAGTGAAGGCTAGATGCAGCATTGATGCACGGGGGTATGAGTCTGAAGGACCGCAGCTGTATGGACCTCAGCTGTCAGAAGAGGAAGGGAGGGTGTTATGCCAAAACATACATGGAATTCTAGGGTGATGTGGTCCCAGCAGATGGCTATGTGTTTGTGTGTATGTTAGGCTTTTGCTATGTACTCGTCGCCTGCCTGCTATGTTTGTCACGCTTGATTTGGTGCTTAACCGTCTGTTGCATCCAGCTTTGGGTATTCACAGCACCTGGCTGTGCCAGATGATGACCAAAGTAGCGATCTGTGACTGTTTGTGTACATAATGTGTCCATTGAAGCAAGCTTACTGGCTTCTTCAGGTGTTCAACAGATGCTGTTCAGGTTCTGCTTGTGCAACGCAGTCGTTAGGGCAAGCTGCGCAAATGCTGTTTGCCTGCTGTTATCACTCTTCAACATGCAATTGCGTGGGTGCGGGACATTGGTATTGCAATGCAGTTTTGGCGGTTGAAAGGATGGGACTGGGTGTATAGAAACCTGTCCTGCAGCTGCATCACAGGTTACTGCTTGTGCTCTCCCTAGGTAACTGCATCAAGAACTGCCCACTCTGCATATGTTGTGGATCGATGTTTATGAGGTTAACATGTGATAACCACAGCGCCTGTTACCCTGTCCATCGATGTTGTTGCATGCACAATGATGTTTGTATGATGATGATGTTGCTGTGTTGTCCGGGCAGAATCTAGATGTGCTGTAGCCTTTGTCAATTCTATACTTGCCCTGCCTGGTTTACATAGATGCTGATTCGGTCGTGTGCACAGATCCTTTGTGGTGGATATGCGGGTTGCAATCCCAGGGTAATGATGGTTGCTAGACTGCAGGCTACATAGCTGTGGTCTAGCAACCTGATTACAAACACTGTTTGTGGCAGAGATATCGCCACACTCATTGCTTGTCTACAGGGCGCCAAGCGCAGTATCCAGCATAGCCATACATTAAAGTATTGTGTTGTGTGGTCTGGCGTTGTTCATCAGTGCCAAAGCAAGCTATGGTCGAAGAGTGCGTGCGTCATGTTCCTGGCGTGGGTTAGGGTTTTGTCCAGCAGCTGCTAGGTGACTGTAACAATAGGCTGCACAAACTGCTGCTTGACAACACAAATTGCTTGTGCTTGGCATCTGCCTGTCACCCAGTTGTCTACTGTAGACGCGGCCCAGGGCCTGCGAGGCCGGGCTGTCATGCTGTTAGAAGAAGAAGAAGAATTACCCTTTCCGGCCGCAAGGCCTTTGGGACGTACTTGGTGGCATGCTGTTAAGGACGCATAAGGAGTTGGGCTGATAGTGTATACGACGCACCGCCATACGATGCGGTGACATTCTCAAACCATGATAAGTATTCGTCAGTATCGTCTAGCCCGAGCTGAAAGGTGGCCCAGTCGTGCACTGTTCACAAACAAAGGTCGCAATCACACACGTCAAAGCACACCGCCACACAAGTGCAAGCGCAAGGTTCACGATGATTGGGCAGACACTGTGTCACCATAGGGTGGTATCGTTGTGCTGGTTCACAGCCTTGATGCCTGCAGCCACTCGGTGTCGACCGCGTAACAGGCAGCGGTACCGCGCGGTCTTCCGGGACCAGGTCTCAGGATTCAAACTGGTGGCAGCGGTGCAGGAAGCAATTATGGTCTGCCGTATCCTTCCTAATGCGCTTGACCGTAGGCAGACTGCTGTTGCTTTTAGGGACCCGTTGCGTCATAGCCAAGACCTCCACAGCAGCTGCATACGAGAAGGCACGTGCGCGACTCCTGCTTCCTGTCTTTCACAAATTGGGTATCTTGGAGGTTAGTTGTTATTGTTGGCCACGAACTTTGCTGAACGCGTGCGCGTTGTCTCAAACTAGCCTTACGCAAGATTTGATCTACGTCATAAGGTCCAGTCTAGTGCATTCAGTTTTTGTGAGGCACTATGTTCTATTCGCATGACCTTCTGGGGCGCAAGACGCCCCTGGGAGCGATATGGTAAGTGTCAAGCCTGCGGTGGACGTGCTCTGGTCCATGCAGCGTACAGCCAGCTCATTTCCTGTCCTGCAGCGGCAGTTGATTATAATGTTCCTAGTCGGCATTGATTACGAGCGTTCAACACAGCAGTGATACCGGGTGCAAGCAAATTTGTGCAGCAGCACTGTCAGTCGTACTTGCCATCTCGCACGCAGCAACAAATGCGCCGTGGCAGCTAGTGACCTTCTGTAGGTCAACATCGACATGTCATGCTGACTCTACAGGACTCTTGCACACGGTCGCAAGCTTAGCAAGGGCAAGATCATCAGCATCAACCTACGCGAGATATGGTGGGTTTTGACACATTGTATGTGTGCTGGCACAGCTTGCTACAAGTTGTAAAGATAGCAGATACGTTTACATAAGTTCTGGCGTTCTTGCATCTGGCTGTGACAGCTGCTGCACAGCCTAGCAGCTCTGCAGTAACAGCAACTACAGTAGCAGCAACCTTGGATGCTTCAGAGTCACATGCTAGCTGCATCCAGCAGAGCATATCAGCTTTCTCGTATCTGAGGCGCAAAGCTTTAGCTATACAAGGCTTACCAGCCCTCATCATGACGTGCTGTCTGTGCAAGCATATCATGCTCCTGCATGCCCTCAGAGCTGTCAGCAGTATCAGCAGCTGAGGATGTCTGAAACATGTATGTGGTATTCTGGTGCCTGTCATGCTCGCAGTCAGGAAATACTCCAGCCTGGTGTGCCACACTCGCTCAGGCTGCAAGGCATCTTGATAGGTGCGACCCCACTGGTGGCAGCAGCAGTACTGCTACTGGCTGTTAACTTCTGTTCAAATACATAGGTATTAGTCGCTTATCTCATCAGATAGATGCCAGCAATGTGAGCTGCTGCCGCAGAGTTTGTGCCATTTGCGCAACCTAAAACACAGTACGCAGGTGCTGCTGTGTTGCCGTCTGCTGTCTGATCAGTTGGTTGGTCCTGCATGTTCTGTGCTGGCTTGTCTTGTGTTGCTCCCTTTGTGCACTAGTTGATGACTCAGCTGCCCTGGCCTGGCACTCCATGCTCTGGATGGCATGCATGGCCAGGCAGCGTGCAGGACAGAGGGGTATTGCTGCAGTGCTGACCCTGTACTGTAGCCGTTTGCAATCCTACTGCTATCGCCAGTGAGCAATGGCTGAGTGCTATGTGACCTCTGTTTGCAGGTGGTGTAGTGATTGTGTACAACAAGCAGCAGGCATATCTCCTAGGTGAGCGATAGGCAAGCATGTTAGGTCTGCTGGTCTCTGATGCACCTGTCTAAACGACTCGTGGTATTATCATAGCCTGCAGCATAACCAGCACAGGTATGTTTTTCAGCCACACTTCGAAGGTGTTGCTGTCTGATCACACAGCTTGCATGCAGCCCTGTTTCAATCTCTGCCCTGACATTGACTTCTGCTGTCCCCTGCTACTGCTGTCTTTCACCATGTCAACGATGATGTGTGAACTACAGAGGACCTACAGGAAATGATGGTGAGTAGTGCCAGCATGCACATAGGCTCTACTACTGGCGGCCATGTTCACACTGGGCTAGGATGGTGTCATCTGCATGGGCCGAACGGGGACGGGGGGGGGGGATTGTTAAAGCAGAGTCAACTGCCATCAGTGCTGTGGCTGCTTGCATGTTGGCTCGCATGTTTCTAGACGTCCTGTGGGGCTACGGCTGGGCGCTGTCAAGCTACCTACCAGTGCAATGCGGGACTGCTAGTTGCTTGTTGAATACTTAGCCTAGAAAGTGCCCGAACTAGTTACTATGGCAGCTGCTTGGTTGACCCTGTCTGCAAAACCTTTGTGGAGTTGAACACCCTTCTATTCTTATGCTGTCCCTTGCAGAGGCGTGTGAAGGCAGCAGGCAAGAGTGCCACAGCAGAAGGTGGTGCTGCAGCAACCACAGCTG